>BSBK01003835.1:0-125000 GCA_027943335.1 Chamaecyparis obtusa
GTATACAATTGATATATAAATGGAATTATTTATATTCTACATCTGTATAGACATAGACATATACATATACATATATATATTATATATATACATATACATATATATATATATATATATATAATATATATATATATGTATATGTATATATATATATATACACATACATACATATATATATACATATACATATATATATATATACAATAACATAACATATATGTATATATATATATATATACATATATATATATATATATATACATACATACATACATATATATATATATATATGTATGTATATATATATATATGTATATATATATATATATATGTATGTATATATATATATATATATATATATATATATATTATATATATATATATATATATATATATATATATATATATTCTTTTATTGTTCTGCATGCTCTATCGTACACACACACACACACACACATATATATATATATACAAGTAGGATTCGGTTTATATATGTATTTTCATATATATAAACTCATGGCTATTTGTATATCTATATCTATATAGATTTATATATTAATTTTGGGTCTATGTGGTACTTATATATTCATACACCTATCTTACATGGTTTGCTCTATTTTGTTCCTGCTTTCTTTGGGTCTTCATGATTAGAGTTGCTTCTAAAATCCACAACAAAGATGCTATTTTTTTTATAATGATTAGCCCTGCATTCTTTAGAAGGATAAAGGGATAATTAAATGTACTACTATCCTTGGATCTCATCTTCCTGACATTATTGTTAGGGGGAATGCCTAAACGATTTAATAAGTTTAGTTGAAAGAAGGATGCTCTCAGTGTTTCTTCCAATACATAAAGGAAAGTCTATTTAGTATATAGCTAGTGCTCTTATCATATCTTACTTTAATAGATTTGTTTGAACAGAATCCTTTTCAGAGCGGTGCTATATTTAGAAATCTTAATAGGTAATATTAAGATTGATTCTCTCCTGAGATACTATTCCTGAATATGCTAGATAGACTCTTATTAGTCCCCTTCCCAACTTCCGTTTTAAGTGAAATAAGTAATGAGAATAGCTTATCAGTAGTTTGTCCTTGTTACTTTCTCTAGGCTTTATAGGTATTTAATCCTATATATATATATATATATATATATATATATATATATATATATATATATATAATATATATATATATATATATATATATATAATATATATATATATATATATATATATATATATATATAATATATATATATATATATATATATATATATATATCCTTCTCTTAATGTATTTTTGTGGATGATCTAGATCAAATTGTATATAAATATCTATATACTCCCAGTGATTTATAGATAAATATAAATCTATACATTTATAGTGATTCTTATTAATTAGCTTCTTAGGCTTAATCTTATATATATATATATATATATATATATATGTATGTATGTATGTATGTATGTATATGTGTGTGTGTGTGTGTGTGTGTGTATGTATATGTATATATGTATATAGAAATACATAAATACAAATATAAATAAGTTCATTTATATCCACATTTACGAGCTTATGGCTATGTGTATTTTACATATTTATATATAGATATATATAAAATGTTGCGTAGGAGGCTATCTTTTTCACAATTATTTCTCATATTAGGCAATAATTGTTCTTTCTTTTCCTGGGCTTTTATGTTAGATAAATATGTGGTTTATTAAGTCAATTAAGCTTTGTATAAATTCCAAATGGATAAATAGTTAATTTAAATATTTGTCAAATGGTTATTTTAATTGTTTGTCCAATCTTTAACTCAACCCCCATTGTTAAATATTTCTTATTTACTCATTAGTTTCCCCTTGGGATTATTGAAGATCAATAGTCAAGAAAAAGCATTGGTCTAAAATTGGAATAGGTGCTGAAATCCCTTTATATAGTAGAATTTCCCATATTGTTTCTCATCTTCTCAAAAAACTTAGCTCCTCATCTCAGAGAAGATGACTACCCCCATTAAGTTGACAGAGCTCAAACACCAAGTATCATTCGAGGGCATAATCTCAGTGAACAATCTCAAATCAGTTTTGTTCAACACCCACACTCTCACCCTGAGGGCTGTATGCAGGATCCTGGGGCCAAAATTCATCACCAATGAGGATCGTTATAGAGTAAACTATAATATTCCCGCTATGTTTATAGGATCAACTATCTAGGTTGATCCTGGGAAGATGGATATTGATAGACTATGTGATCTCCTCTTCAAGCAGAAATACTTCAGGGGGTTTGACTTAGTAATTCACAATATAAGGGGAGATCTTACCATTACGAAACCTAGATTCTACAAAACTCCTCTAATTAATGGTAGGCCAACTCCTTCCTCCTTGATCATTAATATTGAGGACCTAGCTACGTTACTCTCTAGAGGTCCTATCATTAGGAGGAATTTAGATTTTCTCCACTATTATTTTCATGTTAGGGCCCCTCAGAAGATGTAGACTGGTTTTATAATTATTGGATTGAAGATGGTGTAGGGAACATAAATAGGAAAGGCTATAGTGATTCAGAAGATGATGTCGTGGTAGAGAGCATGATTGGGAATGAGGCTGTAACTAAAAAAAGAAAGAAAAATGAAGCTTCTCTAAAGAACCTTAAAGTCATGGAGGAATTGTCTTAAATATAGTAAAGGTTACTTTTCATGAGCTGTAGGAATACTTTCTACATTTGTATGATATGTATCAATTAAAAAACTTTAAATGATGAATCTTTCAGGAAAATATAGTAAAGGTTACTTTTCATGAGCTGTAGGAATACTTTCTACATTTGTATGATATGTATTCAATTAAAAAACTTTAAATGATGAATCTTTTTAGGAAGTACATGGTATTACTTCTTCTCAATCTGATATGTGTTGCATGTCATTAAGGTAATACAAGTAAGACTAACTAAAAATTGGAGTAAACCCTAAGTAGATGTGTAGCTCATTTAGAGGAATTAAAATTGTATATAGAAGGTACAATCAAATAGGATTTTAGATTGTTAAGAGCATAATTCTTAATTTAACAAGAAGGATCTAATACCAATAGGTTTCATTATGTAAAATATGAAACTGGTCATAATCAAGCATATAGACAAAAGGGTAAAGGCCCCTATCAAATGTATAGAGTAAACATTTTAGATAGTTATTATCAAGGATCATAATTTGGGGTTAGGAAAAATTATAACTAGAGATTAGAAGATAACTTATGGGACTTGATGAGAGGTGGGTAGGATTATAATGATTAGAATTCAACATAATATATGAGGAACTAGGACAACTAAACACTTTAACTAACTATTGTTGAATGCATAATTTCATATGACAACTATGGTACCCATGGTATAGTTGGATGATTTATTATAAATATAACTAACCTTGGCTGGAAAACAATCAAAGTGGTTTTGCAGATTTCTTTGCAATTTTTTAAGGAGGATGTTCTAGAAAGTAGTATCAGTAGGTTAGAGAAGGAATTGGAAGGACCAGTGTAAATTTTCCTGGTAGTGTTAGGAATTTAGCCAAAATTTGGCTATATATTGTACATTATTAGGATACTATGAATAGGGGTATGCCCCTATCCACTCTTTTATGTAGTAAATTCCTATGTATGATAGCAGGATATTGTAAATAGGGTATGCCCTATCTGCTCTCGTTTTTTGTAATTATTTCCTTCTGAACAATCTGGGACCTTTGTCCCAAACAAGATTGAGGTTTTCTTCTCCATTCTTCCTACCAGTGCCCGCACTGAATGGAGAATATTGTATGTATTTAAAGAATTAATAAAATTATTTGGCTTCGGCCTTTTACCGATCAAAAAATAACTTAATTAAGTGGTGTGAATATTACATAACTGATATTATATTAATTACTATTATTTTGAAGAAGTGTCTTCCTAAAGAATTTCAACAATTACTAACATTCATTCGCAACTTGTTATTCCTACTTTACCTCCTCATTTAAATTATGGCATATTTCAAAATATTTTTTGTTAAGAGGAAGCTAAGTAATTGTAATTTGGTACTCTTAGATCTTTTGAACATGCTTTTGTGCCTAAGTATCAAAATCAAAATAATAGATCTCATAATCATAATTCTTCTCATAATAATCATAATTCTTGTAATAACGATTATAATCATTGGGTATGTGCAGGATCATGGTATGCCAAAAAGTGGCGATGTGAAAAAGAAGTCCTCATTGATAGACTCTTTGATAAATAACTATAACTTTCAAACAATATAACATTTTTGAAATCTGAAATATATACATCACATTCTATGCTTCACCTAATACAATAATAATAAATAATTCTTTCAATTTGATGAAGTTTAGACTAAGTTAAGGTGGTCAAACATGAGAGTTTTTATATTCAGGAAAATTTGTAGTAGAAAAATCATAATTAATTATTTACTTGGAAAAAAAATACAAAAAAATATAAAATCACATCTGGACACTAGTCTACTACTTTTATCTAGAATCTTATAAAAAAATATTATCATTTGGATTTTGTTTGATGTGGTCAAACATACACCTACATGTTATCTTTCTAGTCCTGATTGATAGACTTATTA
Source organism: Chamaecyparis obtusa (assembly GCA_027943335.1). NCBI lineage: Eukaryota > Viridiplantae > Streptophyta > Pinopsida > Cupressales > Cupressaceae > Chamaecyparis > Chamaecyparis obtusa. Next base: position 4,601 of record BSBK01003835.1, read on the forward strand.
AAAAATAGCTATAACTTTCAAACTGTATAACATTTTTTAAATCCAAAACATGTGTCACATTCTATTCTTTTCCTACTACAAGAAAAAAAAAATTCAATTTGATAAAGTTAGACTAAGTAACATGGTCAGACACGAGAGTTTTTATATTCTAGAAAAGTTGTAGAAGAAAAATCATAACTAATTATTCACTTGGAAAAATATTATAAAAAAATATGTGTCACATCCTAACATGAGTCTACTACTTATATATAGAATCTTTTTTTAAAAAAATTATCATTTGTTTATGTTTAAGGTGGTCAGACATGCACCAACTTCTTATTTTTTCCTGAAATTTTGGTACTACTACATTGAAATTTAAAATTTCAACAATATAGATAATTGTTTTTCAAAAAGGCCTAGTATCTTAGAAACTGAAATTCAATTTTCTACTGATTCTCTTCTTACATATTTTTTGATATAATATTTATAACTTGTTCAATTTTTTATGTCAACTTGCCTAAAACCTGATTTTCTAAATTTTTATTGCCACTTAGGGCCTAGTTTGACATACCATGATCCTACACCATACCCCATCATAACAATAATAATCCTCATAACAATATTAATAATCATAATAACAATAGATTTAAATCTAGGCCCTCATTTAACAATAATGTTAATCACAATAATAATAATTATAATAATCAACAAAATACTCCTAATAAGAAACCACATTGTACTTATTGTGTCAAAGATGGCCACCTAACTAATGTTTGTTTTAAAAGGAAAATGATAAGATTCCTATGAATAACAATAATCAAAACAATTTCAAATCTCAAGGTAATCATCTCGTCATTCTTTTACTGCTTGTTTTAAAGCTTCTCATGCATTAGAATGGGTACTGATAGTGGGGCTTCTCACCATGTTACATCTCATAGAGAAGTGTTTGATTCTTTGCAACCTGATAAAACAAATATTCCTATTCAATTAGCTAATAATCATAGTTTCAAAGTTTATGGATTTTGTGATTTAATGTTCCAAATGAAAAATTAAATAATATTCTTATGTTCCCGAGTTTAAATCCAATCTCATTTTAGTTGCTCAGTTATGTCAAGATTACAAAGTTGAATTTCATAAGGACACGTGTTTACATTATTAATCTTAAGAATGATCATGTTGTTTCTAATGCTAAGTTGGATCATGATAATTTGTTTAAGTTTTATTAGTTTGACTCATCAAGGTACTCTTTGAAAGTTAATATTGATTTCAATGTATGGCACCAAAGAATCAGCCATTTGAATTCTAATTATATTTCTAGATTGCTAAAATGTAACATGGTTGAAGGATTACCACAAATCTAAAATTACATGCACAGGGTGCATGAGTGGAAAAATGAAAAGGGAGCCCTTTCCTCATGGTACTTCATGGAGGGTGTCTCATAAGTTACATTTGATTCATGTAGTGACCTTTTGGGACCAATGGAGAACACCTCCATTAAAGGTTCAAAGTATGATCTTACCTTTGTTGATGACTTTACTAGAAGAATTTAGATCTATTTCTTGCATAGTAAAGATCAAGTTCTTGATGCATTTTCTGAATTTCATATATTTGTGGAAAGGCAATCAAGTTTTTAAGATTCAAATTCTTAGAACAGATAATGGTACTGAATATGTTAACAATGCTTTTCATTCTTATTTGATATCTTTGGGTATAAAACATTAGCTTACCATTCCTTATACACCACAATAAAATGGTGTGGCAGAAAGGAAGCATATAACTATTGTGGAAATGAATAGATGTATGTTACATGAAAAAAACATTCCGTACAAGTTATGGGATGAAGCAATTCCTTGTGCCACTTACATTCTTAATAGAACTCCTACTAAAGCTTTGCATGACATAACTCTCGAAGAAGCGGGGTCGGATAGAAAACCAAATTTACAACATTTGAGAATTTTTTGGATCTATTTCTTATGTTCACACACCCAAACAAAAAAGTCAAAAACTTGATTCTAAATCTTCTCCATTTATTTTTGTTGGGTATGATGAATTTGGGTATATGCAGGATCATGGTATGTCGAAAAGTGGCGATGTGAAAAAGAAGTCCTGATTGATAGACTCTTTGAAAAACTACTATAACTTTCAAACAATATAAAATTTTTGAAATCTGAAATATACATCACATTCTATGCTTCACCTATAGAATAATAATAAATAATTATTTCAATTTGATGAAGTTTAGACTAAGTTAAGGTGGTCAAACACAAGAGTTTTTATATTCAGGAAAGCTTGTAGCAAAAAAATCATAATTAATTATTTAATTAAAAAAATATAAAAAATTATACATCACATCCAGACATGAGTCTACTACTTTAATCTAGAATCTTATAAAAAAATATTATTATTTGAATTTTGTTTAATGTGGTCAGACACACACCTACTTGGTATCTTTCTAGTCCTGATTGATAGAATTATTGAAAAATAGCTATAACTTTCAAATTGTATAACATGTTTGAAATCCAAAACATGTGTCACATTCTATGATTTTCCTACCACAAGAAAAATAAAAAAAGTTTTCAATTTGATAAAGTTTAGACTAAGTTAACATGGTCAGACACGAGACCTTTTGTGTTCTGGAAAAATTGTAGAAAAAAAATCAAAATTAATTATTTACTTTGGAAAAAAATTACAAAATAATATGTCACATCTGGACACGAGTCTACTACTTATGTCTAGAATCTTGTAAAAAAAATTATCATTTGATTGTGTTTAAGGTGGTCAAACATACACCTACTTATTTTTTCCTGAAATTTTTGTACTACTACATTGAAATTTGATATTTTCAACATATAGAATTTTATTTTTTTTAAAAAGGCCTACTATCTTATAAAATAAATTTAATTTTATATAGATTCTCTTCTTACATATTTTTGATATAATATTTATAACTTGTTCAACTTTTTATGTCAACTTGCCTAAACCTGATTTTCTGAATATCCATTGCCACTTAAGGCCTAGTTTTGCATACAATGATCATGCACATACCCATTTACTAAAGGTTATAGAGTTTATGATCTTACTACTAACAAGGTGCATATTGCAAGAGATGTTTGCATTGCACAAAATGAAGTCCATGATTTCTCCAAGGTCAGAGATGATGAATTTAAAGGAGGCACTATTGAGATTATGGAGGACCAACCTCCTATTATAAACCCTACTCCTAATGCATCTATTTCTATCCCTACTAGTAATACTAATGATGATGATGATGGTAATAAAATATCTACTCCTCATAGTGATAATGTTGATCATGGTGATAATGATACTCCTCATAGTGATATTTCTATTACTTCTAAGAGAAATCCTAAATGGTTTAGAGATTTACTTAATGAAGGTGATGATTGTATTGCTAGAATGGGTGGACTTAGACCTAGGAGAGTTAATTATTGTAATTATACTTTAATGTCTTCTCTTATGAACTCTAATGATCCTCAAACCTTTTCTCAAGATAAAAATCAAGCTCATTGGCAAAATGTTATGCAAGAGGAATATGACACTTTAATTTCTTAGAATAATACTTAGGATTTAGTTCATTTACCTCATGATAAAAATCTTGTTTCATGCAAATGGTTATATAAAACAAAGTTGAATTACAATAATAAAATTAGTAAATTTAAAGCTAGGTTAGTAGCAAGAGGTTTCTATCAAATTGAAGGTTTAGACTATAATGAGACCTTTGCCCCTATTGCAAAAATCCCTACCATTAAATTCTTTCTTTCTTTAGCTTCTAAAATGAATTGGCCTATTCATCAAATGGATGTTATAAGTGTTTTTTTAAATGGTGATTTGCATGAAGAAATTTATATGACCCAACCTTCTAGTTTTATTAAAGAAGGTCATGAACATCTAGTATGCAAACTAAATAAATCCATTTATGGTTTAAAGCAATCTCCTAGAGAGTGGTATTCCAAAATTAATGCTTTCTTTATTTCTCAAGGTTTTGAAAGAAGTAAAAATAATCCTAACTTGTATACCAAGCATAGTGAAGATGACAGTATTATTATCATTCTTTATGTTGATGATTTGATTGTTACTTCTAGTTCTAACCATTTAATTTATGATATTAAGTTCCAACTTAACAAAAAATTTCAAATGACTGATTTAGGACTTTTACATTATTTCCTAGGAATGCAAATTTGCAAAACCCCTAAGGGTATTTTTATTTCTCAAAGTAAACATGCTAAAGATCTTCTAGATAGATTTCATATGAATGATGCTAATCATTTTTCAATTCCATGTGAATTAGGAACTAAGTTAATGATAGATATGGAATCTCCATTTATAGATGCTACTCCTTATAGACAACTCATAGGTAGTTTAAATTATCTAACTCTCAGTAGACTTGATATATCTTTTAGTGTTGGTTTAGTTTCAAGATTCGTGCCCAAACCTCAACAAACACACTTCAAAATTGCTAAAAGAATATTATGATACATTAAAGGTACTATTAACGTAGGATTAATTTATGATGAAAATTGTGATTTTTCTTTAAAAGGTTTTACTGATTCAGATTTAGGTGGAGACCCCAATGATGGGAGATCCACTTGTGGATATTGTTTTTCTCTTGGTTCGGGTGCTATATCTTGGAAAAGTAAAAAAGATCAATCTATTTCTCTATGTTCTACCAAAGCTGAATACCAAAGTTATACTCATGCCTCCAAAGAAGCTTTATGGCTTAGAAGAATACTTGAAGATTTGGGTCTACCTCAACAAGAACCTACACCTTTATATTGTGACAATAAAAGTGCAATAGCCTTGGCAAAGAATCTGGTTTACCATGCAAAGTCAAAGCACATTTCTCTTCACCACCACTTCATTAGAGAACAAATTGAAGAAAAGAAAGTGTCCCTCATCTATTGCAAGGGTGAAGAACAAGTTGTAGATATTTTGACAAATCCTCTTTCTAAAGAAAAATTTGAATTCCATTGCAAAAATTTGGGTTTGATACCCATTGATGTAATCACCCCAAGTAAAGATTAAAGGGGGATGTTATAATTTAGTAATCTTTCTCTAGTTGTTTTATTTAATTTGAGGATAAACCAAGGTATCCTCCTTTTATTTATTTTAGGATATTCCTATAGGAATCTCTACATGTATTTTGTCCTCTAGTCCAAGTGGAAGGACAACTCATTTTTGTAATTCTTTTAATAAGAAAATTAGTTTTCTCCTCCTTATGAGGATGCTCTCACTTGGCACACACTTAGTATGAATGTGGCACTCATACACATGGGAGCTACATGGAAACTCCTTCACTCATCTCTACTTAAGAAATGCTTCTCCACACACTTGATACAATTTTCTCACATTTCCTACACATAATTTTATCTCCTCTTGTCATCTTAGTTCTATCATTATTGTATTGAGCTTCTTTCTCATATTCTATCTCTCTTTAGTCTTTTCTTGCCTCATTCATAATTCACAAAGGGGTTTTTCTTTGCTTTTCCCTTTACAAAAATCTCTTGGCTTTTTGTTGGGATTCTTAGAGTTTTCTCATGTTTTGGTGATTGATCTTGCAACTTTATCTCATATATGGCTTATGGTAAACTCCTTGCATTTCACTTCTTGGATTATTTTCATGAACTTATTTTCATTCTTTTAATACTTTTAACAAGATTACACTCTATAAATTGGATTGGATTAGAATTAAGTGATTCCCTTGTTATTTTCCAATCTATATTTTAATATGGTAAATGATTACCAAACAATAGAGAGTTTCATAAATCTTAATTCATCTTGATTAAAATAACTTAATAAATGGTGGACTTCATCATATATGTCGTAGACACAAAGTTCAAGATTTCCTTGTTATTTTTTAATCAATATTTACCTAGCCTTAGTTTGGACAAATGCAATGTGTTGAATATATCTTCTATATTGGTGGACCCAACTAAGAAATTTCTTGATTAAATCTCTAAGGAATGCTTGGAACAATAATATTAGAAAATCCAGTCCAAGTAGAGGCAGATTGCATTCTATAAATTGGACTGGATTAGATTTTCTTCACAGTAGTTTTCAAAGAGCATAAAAGAATATGGTGAAGGAAATGAAATTATTTTGCGTGCTGTTAACAATGGCATTTGTACTAGGCATGGAAGGTATGACAGTATTTCAACCTCATGATTATTGCATTGATGATTTTGATTGTGATGATTTTGATATATTAGTAGGTATGGCTCAGTCTCAACCCAATCTCTATGATGAACCCTACACTAACATTGATATGTACTATGAAGGTCAAATGTTCTGCCACATCGAATATTATGGTGACAGTGTCAGATTTTGATGGGATAATCTGTTATACTTTGGACAAATGCAAATATTATTATCATAGTTATGTTGTGTGATATTGTTGGGATATTACACTACATTGCCCCACTTAGAATTGCTCAAAATAAATAATCTATTATTCTTTGGACATATGCAAATATTATTATCATAATTTAACTATGTTTTATATTATTAGATTGGGAAAAGTATGATGTTCTTGATTGTAGTAATACAACTAATATTATAAATATTAGTTAGTTACATTGATGGTCTAATATTATGAGTCATTTATATTAGATTGGTCATTATTGCCTAAATTATTCAGGTTGAAAAAAAATATTTGATAGTTGTGAATGTATGACATCTTATATCTGTATTTTTTATTGTGAGAATGTATGGTTATCTAAGTAAACTTTAGGCTTTACTCAATTATATAATCATCTACATAGAAGGGAGGTGATCACTTTATTGCACTCATAGTATCCTTTTTTAGAATAAGCACAAATAAAATGGAAGTGATTATATTTTACTATATAGGATCTCATTTTCTTAAATTGATTATATATAAAATATAGATGGTTATCCTTTATAGTGTAGTCACTTAACTTATTTTCCTAAATTAGTTATGGTCACTTTGTTTCACATAGTGTCTTATATTCTTAGAATGGTAATAGATAAAAGGGAGATGGTCACTTTAGTCTCTCTCACCAAAGTTACACTAACAATAGTGATGAGACCTCTATCGAAGTAGATCATGAACTTTAGAGTCTTTTTAAATTGAAGAAGTGAGAATTAGAGGTGAGTTAGAGAAATTAATTAGTAATGAATAAATTAATAGTAGTTCTTAGAGTAATATTCTCTTGTCCTTAATTGGTTTATAAAGGTAATCTAGATATGATTTATGTCACATGAACCTTAATTAGTATTTATTCACATATGTGAAATGACTCTATCTATGATATTTATAGGAATATTAATGTCCCTCTTTGAAGATCATTCGCATCAAGAACTAGCACAAATTATATATGTGAAAATTCATTTCTAATTATTCGTATGTTGATGAAGGTCACTAAAAACTTATCATGAATGAAAGATAAAATATAAATTTATTTATTTAGATTCTAGTAAAAAATATTGCAACCAATAATGTATCTATGAGTTTTTGAATATTGGTAAAAAAAAATTTTTTTATGGGGGACCTAAAACCCCTTACAAGGCAGTTACAAAAGATATAACATTAAACCCACCAAAAAGAGACAGGGCCAAAAAAAACCATCCCGCCACCAGACCCAAACCAACTACAAAAACTAGCCTAAAACTAGTAAATAGAAACTGACTCCCAACAACAGAAACACAGAAAAAATAGAAAACACAAAGCAAAGGAACTAGGCAAACTCCAACAGAGTTGCCTCCATATCTTTTTTAGCCTTGGACATCTTACTGATGGCTGTATTGAGATCCAAGAGCTCTAGAATCCTCTCTTGGATCTTCTTCTTCTTTGATGCTCTGGTGCGCTTTCCAAGCCCAGTCTGGTCCTCATCTGAACATCTTTGGTATCATCAATTTTAACAGGGGACCTAAAGTTCAACTCCTTCTTGATGTTATTAATGTAGACAATCGCAGTACCCATAAACTGGTTGCTATCCATCAGGATCTTCTTGAGGGTGGCCTCCATCCTGTCAACCTTATCCTGTAGCAAGCCCATCTTCACATCATCCATGTTCTCCCCATCTTTGTTCATCCAATCAAACCCAGAGTCCAACCTCTCCTGAATATTGTCCACTTTAGTAGAAAGGGATATGAGGTTAAGAATCAGGGTCTTGATCTCATGAAAAAATCATTTAACTAGGCGGAAGGAATAAATGGACATAGCTTTGGCTATTTGCAAAATGACAAAAAGAGGGTCAATTTTTTCCTCCAAATCTTCCTTGAGTAGCTGAACATTTCTCTCCTACATATCAATAGTCTCTAGGAAAAGTATAGTTATGGAGGAGGATGGAATATCCTTGTCTACAGTGGTCTCATCACATCTCACATCTTTACCCTTTTATCTGACATCTCCTCAGTAGCAGCTTCATTATTCAAACAAATAGGGACATCATGGTCCACTAAACTAGCATAGTCAACTAGGATAGGGACTTTTTGACCCTAGGATCATTCTGATCACCCATGTCCAAAATAATCTCAATGTTTTTAATCCCCTCTACTTCCATGTCACTACCAATACTAGACTGAGAGTCTTGCTATCGTCCTTAGGTTTTTTCAGAGAATTCCCTTTAAATTATGAGAAACCCCCAACACTAACCCCCTCTAACTCAATCTCCATACTAATTTTCTTTCCAAATTTCAATTTTTTAGAAGATGAGCCCTCCTTAACCTCTTCCTCCCTACCTCTTTTGACCAACCTAGTGGCAGACCCACCACCCAGAATCTGGGGAGGAGATGGGATAAGAGCCACATCCATCTTAATATGCTCAACAATGAGCAGGATAAGCCCTTCATGAAGGATGGGCTTATTCTCTTTTCTTTTATGCCCAAGAATACTATGTCAGAGATAGGTAAGCAAATAATAGGGAAAGGAAACCTATTTTTACCTCCCATCAAGGGATATGTACTCCATAATAACCACCATCACCTTGGACCAGATTTCCTTGAAGCTCATGACATCATAGAACCCCCCAGCATCCTTGACCAAATTGCTAGCTTCTTCTTCATCCTTAGGGAAATGGTGAATGGCATTATAGGAGACCTTCTTGTCCCTAAAAAATTTCATCCCTTTGATGCTAAGGCCTGAAACCTTAGCAATGAGATCCTCAGTAATCTTGACATCCATCCCCCCAATATTAACAGTGGCATCCTTCAAATTATCAACAAAACTCTTGGTTACCCCTTCATCAAAACCACATCAGTTTCTCCATGAAAGGAGTCAGCTCATCTTTTCACAATTTTTCCCAGACCTCCTTCTCTTCCTTCCATCTCTTACAATTCTTGGGTTCACAAAGATTCAACTCCCCACCCATCCTATCAGAAGTAGTAACAGACCAACAAGGATACACAGAAAGAGACTTGTGCAAGATGAAAAAAATGATAAAGGTAAAACTTGTCACCACTCTAAAAAAATCGTGTCTTCTCCTCTCATTCTTGGGAAAGACAAAACTTTCCATAAATATGATATAGTAACCCTTGTTAGAGTAACTGAGAGGGGGGTGAATCAGTTATCCAGTGTCCCAAAAAAAAATGTATAATCCAAAACAAATTCTTCAACTTCTGCTACTCGGTAAACATAAAATACTTTCACTATCTATGCTTTTACTGATTATCAGTCTAAAACTTATAGTAGTTACTATAGACACGTAAAATTGGACAAAGGCTTTAAAGTGCAAAAATTAATTAAATGGCTCAAAATCATCAAAATGCATTAAAAAGGGGACATAATTAAATGAAGTTGAGCAAAATCAGTTAAAATAAAAGAATTAAATAAGGATGATGTTAAATGATTAAATCAAAGCTTAAAAGGGGCAAAAACATTATATAATTGATTTTAATTAATTAATTGTATAGTTGTTTAAATCATAAATCAAATTGAACCCATTACCCTTCCATGGCTAAATTTAATTACTTAATTGATTTAATAAATTCTATTTTCCCTCAACAAAGTGATCAACCAATGAAAATTGAGAAAAAAAGTGCACATTGATCACTTAAAAAAAGGGACATAAATCACTCACAAATTGTAAATTGTCCCCCCATTTGTGGACAAAGAAAAGTTTTTGACTCAACCATGAGCTAACCATGATCAATTCACTCTACCCCCTACCCTTGGGAAATTACTATAAATATGAGGCATTTTGGAGAGCATTTCCATCTTGAAAGTCATTTGCAAAAGCATTGTTGCTATAGGCAAATTGAGCATTCTAAGAGCAATTGGAGCATTTGAGCATTTAGAGTTTATCATTTTATCATTTTATCATTGCATTGTTATCAAAATGGAGCTAGATTAAGCATTAATCTCTCTTAGATTAAGCATTTAGAAACATTGTAGCAGCATTCTTCTCATTTTAGAAGTGCCACTAGTGAGGATTTGCAGCTGAGAGCTCACTTACCACTTCTTTCTAGAGATCCATGAGATGTTATAGATTGTAGTTGCATTTTAGAGTACATTTCCTTTGTATTTAGCTTAAATTGTTGCTACTTGATCTTAATTTCATGAAGGTGATCACATCACATCACACAAATGGTGCCCACCATGGGGCTTGAGCCTCAAATTCTAACAAATTTGTGATTTAAATCATCTTTGCATGCATTTTTGTGTTGTTTCTATGTGTTTTCTGTAGGAATTTGCTAAAGTCATGCCTACGGGAAATTTGCTCATGCCTTGAAGCATTTCATTGTCACTTCGGACACTGTTCTCACACCTGCTAGCTGGAAACTCACACCTGCAATAGTAAAGCATACAACCTTTATGACTTTCAATCACGCTTATGCGGCAGGAAGTATCACTTACCTGTTATTTTCTGTCGCCTCAAAAATTGCTTTCCTTTGCATTTAAAGTCTAAGTTTACACTTTAGCTAAGTTTTTTGTTGCTTTGAATATGACTTTGCATTGCATTTGAAGTTTAAAGTTGTGCTTGATATAATTCCTTTATCGCTTTGAATACTTTAAATGTCGCTTTTCTGTGTCTATTTTCTGTGGATTTAAAGTTTTCTCATGCTTAGATTTGAAATAGTTACCACCTTTGTGAATTATTGATGTCACCTATGTCACTAAGAAGTGTCACGGCTAATCACTAAAGTCACAGCTTCGAGTGATTTGTTCATGCCTATTAGCTAGATGATGTCACCTGCTATTTATTTTCTGTTTTGGTCTTTAATTGGATAAATTTGAAAATCTGACTATCTGTGTTTGTTGTTAATCATTAAATGAGCAGACATCTGAGAGTGAGAAAGCCAGAGAGCAGGTTCAACAAGGAGGGAAAATCCTTGGCAAAGAAAATAAAGAAGGAGAATCAAGTGCATACAAAGGCTATCCTTGAATCCACATTAGATGAGGATGTCAAGGTATATGAGAAGTATTTAGTTGTCATTGAAGCTTACAAGAAAAAATTTGTGTCTCTAAATTGGATTTATGAACCTTGAGCTTAAAGTTTCTTTCATTTAAATCTTTTGATTGATTACATGCAAGTTTGGTTTCCCCTCATTATGAATTGGTTGTGTTGGACTAACTTGTTGGAGGAGGGAGCTGGAGCAATTGCCAAGGTGAGTGAAAAATGAAAATCAATAACTCAAAAATGCCCCTAGCCTTTGCTAGCTACAAGGAGAGGTATTTCACTTAAACAAGCTTGCATTCCCTTAACTTGTGGCATTGTCATTTAAATCTAGCTTAAATAGAAAGGAAATTGAACCACACATTTCAATTCTAAGAACCTCCTTGTCAAGAGGTTGAAAAAGAACTAAGTGTTTGAAGTGTTTAGGAATCAAAAGGAAAGTTAGGGATATGCTCTTCACCTTCTTGGTGAAACAAACTCCCAAAAACTTTACTTTAATTTCAATTTTCCTTACTTGCAAAATGAACATGTTAGAGATTTAGTGGGCTCACCTCCTGAATTTGCCTTAGCAAGGCTAGTGAGAGGGATAGCCCAAAGTGGGATACACTTGCTTTTGCCGCGAGAATCCGACCCACTATAAAATGAAATGCATGCATCCTTAATGGGGTGCATGACAAAGGGATTTTAATTTTCTCAAACTTTCTCTAGTAGTCCTTACAGATTGTGCAAAATCATGCCTCGATGCATGTGGGAAGCCCCTTTACATACTTAGGGGATGAGAGATTTTAATTTGTTTGAATGGAATACTGATTAAATCCCAAGTAAATTAGAAAGGCCACCTTGTAGAGCCATGATTACAAGCCAATTTGACTCTAGGTAGGCTGTTTGGAATCTATTCTTGTGTTATGCCCATGAAAACATTTGAGAATATACACATTAGATTGTTGTTTAGAGACTTTTATGTGTGTGTTGTATTTGTTCCTAATTTTCAAAACAAGAATTTTCCAAAAATACCTGATCAAAATTTTATACCCTGGTCAGAGAAGTGTCGCTTGGGCACATTTTAAACATGCCTATCAGAGATTTAGTCATGTATGTGACTGGTTTAAACATGTGTGGACATAGAAAAGTCCCACCTACAAGAACTTCAAACATGCTTGTAAATACTGGAAACTTGCTTAACACAAGCAAAGTGTCACCTATCAACAAACCAGTACATGCTTACGCAAGTTTTAGACACACCTGTGATTGGTTTAGTCATGCCCAGAAAAAAAAAAAAGGGCAAATAGAGAGTACTTCCAAGAAGAATCAAAAATTTTTGAATATCAATTTGAGTACCCTTCGAGTTTTCACTGATTCAACTTATAGTCTGGTCGAAAATCCTATTTCACATATCTGTCAAAATTTTGCAAAGGATTAGACCCCAAGTAGTCTTGACTTGTATCCAAGGTTCATGCTTGCATTCACTAGATCGTATTATATCAAGCAAACCTTGCAAGCTGACGGGACCTATTTGAGACAAGAGCTCCCTTATCCTGGAGATGAAACTACTCCTAGAGTACCACAAAAGTCACCCAAACAAGAAGGGGAAGACAACATGATGTATTATGGTAGTTTGGGTGGTAAGGATAATAGTGGTATTGATCTCACCAACCAAGGTAATGCCAATAGTGGAGGCATTGACATGAATAACTAGAGTAATATTAATAACCAAGGCAATACCAACAATGGAGGAGTAGATCAAAATGCTCAAGGAGTTGACCAAACTCACACTCAAACTAACACTGAACCAACGACAGAAGATGCCACAGATGAAAAATTTAGTGAGGCTATCCAATGTCCTTATTTCAAAAAGCTCATGAAAAAGGCAATGGACAGAGATAGAGAAAAACATTTCATGGACTTAGTACAAAAAGGTCTCAAGCTTCCCTGTGACTATGATGTCAACCAACTTAAAGCACCGGAAGTTGAGGAGAGTACCTTAGACATCATGAAAAAGCAATTCAAGATGTTTCAAATGCAATTGGACAACATCAAGCAAAGTGGGGCTCCCAAGCCTTTCTCTATAGAAGCATTGTGTCCATTCCCATTTGATAAAAGCTTGGTTATGGTGCCATTTCCAATCAATGTTGTGTTTCCTAAGTATGACAAGTATGAAGGAATGACGGATCCCCAAGATCACTTACAAGATTTTTGTGCATTGAGCTTAGATTTCATGCATGATACAACATATTTAATGAGATTATTCCCGTGAAGCTTAGGAGGCATGGCTATGGAGTGGTTTTCTAAGTTACCCTCCAACATTAAGACCTTCAAAGAGTTAGCTTCAAAATTCATGACCCATTACTTGTATAACATTAAACATGAGGTCACAATGATAACATTATGCAACACAAAACAAAAAGATGGAGAGGCATTCCTCACTTTTCTACAAAGGTGGAGGACAATTTTTGCAAGATATCTTAGAAGTGTGCCTGAAAAAGAGAAGATGGATATCTTCATAAACAGTTTGAGTAATGAGTTAAACTACCACTTACGAATGCAATGTCCAAAGACCTTCAAAGATCTAATTGAAAATGGAGTAACCATGGAGGAAGTGCAGGTCAAAAGTGGAGAACTCAAATTGTACAAAGATAATAAGAACAACTCCAATAGTGGAAACAATGGCAACAATGGCAATAATCAAAAGAATAATTGGTTCAATAGTAATAGTCGCTATAAGAACAACAATAAGGGGGTTGTGAATGATGGAGTAGTAGAATATAGTAACTTGAAGGTGGTCCCATTTTCTCTTACAAGGACACCTAATCAAGTGAATAATACCAATCAGAGTTCCAATGCACCATCCAACAACAACCACACCAACAATGGAAATCAAGGAGATAATTCAAGGAGTACTAAATTTGATAAATATTTGAGGCCAACTCCTCAAAAGAACTTCACACCCTTGGGTGAACCCCTTGAAAAGGCATTAAAGACTCTCATGGCTAATAATGTCATTACTTTACCCAGAATTCAGCCTTATGAGCCAAATAATAAGCCTAGTTGGTGGAGTGCCAATAGCCATTGTGAGTATCACAGAATTTGAGGACACACAACAAATGAATGTCTGCAACTAAAGAATGTAGTGCAAGATTTAATTGATAATGGCACGATCACCATTGAAAAACCTCCAAACAATGAAGATCATACAGCATTCAAACAACCTTTTTACAAACATGATAAGGGTGAGTCATCAAATAGCAAGAAGCAAAGCGCCAATAATCTCAACTTTGCACCACCTTATGATCATATTGTTAATGCTATAATAGTCAATGAACAACCTCAAAAGGAAGCATCAAATGTCATTACAAGAGGGTAGAATTCTAGAATGACCCTACAAGGGATAGCTCCTCAAAGCACTAACATCCCACAATCCAACATTGTGGTCAAACAACCTTCTACAGCAGCAAGGCCTTATAGATTGGTTGATCAATTGCAATGTACTCCAGCACAAATCTCTATCTTAGAGTTATTGAAGTTGTCACCAAACCATAAGGATATTTTGGAAAAATCTCTAGTAGAGACACATGCTCCTACTAACTTAGAAGAAGGAAAGTTCCAAAACATGGTAGGTCATCTTGTAGCACCTCATTGTCTTTCATTTTCTGATCAAGATGACATGTCTATAACCCATCCTCAAAATCTACCATTGCATATAGAGGTCTTAATAGAAAGACATAGAGTCAAAAGAGCCCTCATTGATGGAGGAGCAGGCCTTAACATTTGTACATTAAGTCTTGTTAAATCCTTAGGGTTATCCAAGTCTTGCATTGACCCTACGAAAAAGATCACCATCAAGGCTTATGATGAAGCTGAAAGGGCCTCTAAAGGCATGATTGTATTACCCATACAAGTGGGACCTATCAAGAAGGACACCAATTGCCAAGTGTTGGACATGAAATTTACTTATAATATTTTGTTGGGGAGACCATGGATCCATGAGATGCAAGTAGTCCCATCCACATACCACCAATGCATAAAATTTTTGTACATGGGTGAAGAAATCACAGTTGGAGGAGACTCTAACCCATTCCAATATTTCAATGCACTCAAACCTCCTCATGAGTTATACATTCCACATAACCAAGAGGGAATTATTCAAAGAACCACAATTGAAGATGTTAAAATGAAAGAACTAACATTAGATGTTATTCAACACCCTCCTCAAGCTAGCTCAGCAACATCAACTAAGGGAAAGGAAAAAGTGAACTACGAGGGTCCAAATGCAACAGAAAGTTCATATCTAGCACCTAAATCAGAGACGGTGATCTATAAACCTACCAAAGAAGAAAAGGAAAAATCCAAGGAAGATCGTTACCAACACATGAGTGAAATGATGAATAAATTTGAAAAACAATGCAAGATTAGTTCAAAAGGAATAGGGGAATATTCTGTTTCTCTATTTGACATGCCCACATCTCCAAAATTACATGGTAAACCATCAAAAGAACATCTTCCACATAAGTATAATTCCTATTTTGTAAGGGAAGATAACAAAGCAACATGGGATAAGGAAGAAGATGAAGTCCTTCAATGGCTTTACCATGATGAGGAAGATGCCTCCAACACTCCCATGGAAAGAATTCAGCATGTAAAGATACAAACCGAGCAATATGGGAAAGGCTTTGATATAATGCAAAAGATGGGATACAAGGGAAGAGGACCCTTAGGCCAAAGAAATAGAGGATTTCTCAAACCTATTGAACCTATTTGGAGGGCAACACAAGAAAAATCTGGAGTAGGCTATCAATACAAAGGCAAAAGCTCCAGCCCAATGCAAGACTTCTATCCTCAAGTAAATGCTTTAGAATCCAAGGGAGATAGTGATGACTCCCAAGATTATGAGTGGGATACTTTATCAGAAGAATCATGTCAAGACAAGGAAGTGGTCACAATACACACATATGCAAAGATCCCAAAGCTAGAGATTCAAATCAATGAAGAGCCTTGTAACGCCCCGCCAGGAAACCCAAGAGGACAAGACATAAACCTCTATAAAATGCAAGTAGTAAATTTCTTTTTTTAATTTTAACTAGAATAATATTCATCATTACACTTCATATTTCTAAAAGAAGAAATAATTTTCTACTACTTGAATGTAATATTTATACAACTTAAGTCCTCACGGGTTCCCTAACATCGCTACTAAAGCAACATCATATAAACCATTTACATGCATAAGATATTCATGGAATCATGAGCTTAAAATATTTAAGTTCATTTTAATGCATCAAGTTAAATGTCCCTAACTTATTTCTTTTATTAAACATAAGTTAATCATCCAACATCATTATTCCTTTTATCAACTCATTCCATAAATTCATATTGATTTCATCTACATCTACTATCCTTTATATCACTTTTCTCTAATAATTTAGGTAAGAGATTAATATTCATTAAGGTAGGAATCATCCTAGGTACTTCATTAACATGAACCAAGTATTAACATTAAAATCAAATTACTATTTTATTGCATTGTTTCATAACCATTCATTGTTAATAATTCCAATCACTAATCTATCATTTCTCAATAATTTCCTTGAATTCTTTCATCAAGAGAGAATACATTATTGTTGTGATACATCATTATATATAACTATATTTAAGATTATTTCCTTTACACATGGACAACATAAGAGGATAGGATAAATAACATAAACACTTTCTTTTAATGCTAGTAACATGTCCAATATTCCACATTCTTTTCCCTTTCTTTTACCTAGAACTACCCATTCCCTTATGCATTGCTTTGAATTGAGATTGCATCAATACTACAAGACTCCTTTTAGGAGATTAAAAATTACATGAATACAAATACATAAGTACATCTCAACATATTAAAATATCCAATAAGAAATCTTCAACTGCAGATCTGGAAAGGAATATGTGCTAGGATCATCCAAAGAATCACAATCAATACCTCGATATAAATATTAACCACCCAACCATGTGGAACCAATAGGCCCACTCCCCTGAGCTAGGAGATAGAACCAAAGGCCCATACAAGAGGTAACAACTAGGAAATTCCTAAGGTGGTGATAAAATTTCCCCAAAGTCACAACACAAAAGAAAAGACAAGAAGACCACAAGGACTACCAGAGGCATGATCAAATTTGGTAGAGACTCTAAGCTACAAGCTAGGTGAGTGTCATCACATATCCCTCACCCCTTGGGTTGTCTTGGTACTATCCACTCTTGGCCCCGGCCCCCAAGTAGGCACATGCGGAACTGAATGCCTCTCGTACAGACAAGGTCATTCAGTTGTACCTACACATAGGTACCTTCTCCCACTCCCATCCTTAGTCTTTACTAGCACTAAAGGCATGGGTGAGGCACAATTAATATTGATTAGTGTGTAATTTCCCATTCCAATAATCTCTCATTCCCAATTCATTTATTTAGGTTATCACTTGATTAAATAACTCATAGTAGGTTATCCTGGTACTAGCCACTTAGGGCCCCGGCCCCTCACTATGAGCCACTCACCTAGTGTACTTAGGTTCCCTAACATACATATAAAAATCATAAGAACATAATAGATTCATCATCAAGAATTCATATCAATTCCATAACAACATTTGATTAAGTTTAGGAAAACATATGTTGTCCCTAGTCCACTTGACAACCCTAAACCCAATATGGCATTCAGAATGTTCCAAACATATAAGAAGACATCCAAGTGATATTATAAACATATTCAAAGTATACATAGATCCAATTAACCAAAAAAAAATTCTAATAGCCTTTGGTGACCATACGAAACCTTAAAACTTAATGATGTTCTTAAACTAAATTATTTCAAGCAAGGATTAAATGCAAAGAATAGTCATCATAGAACAGTCATGCATATCTTCCACAAAACAAATAATAAAGGAAATAACTTAGGTGGAGAATTAGATAAAATAATTATGGACTCTCAATTCTATTTTTATGAAGATCCAATGGTGGGAAAGAAATTTATGACTTCTGGTTTAAAACAGAAAATTTTGGTTAGGGTTCAGACCTGCCTTCACTAAAACGGTTGTAATTTTCACAAAACATAATTAAAATTCACCAAACTAATTGGAAATGAAAGATAAGACTTAGGAGAATGTCTGATATCAAATTCAGACTTTTATATGATCATATCATCCTGTAGCATATGAATACATTTGGCAGAAAATTTGAAATCAAGAATGGACAGGCATAGTCTGCCAAAATGTCAAAAATAAGGCATTAATTCGACCCTAAAAATAAAATCAGAGAGATACCCATTTTAGATCTGTGAATTTTACTTCTATAAAATCAATTTATTAAAACCCTAGATCCAATTTAAATTATTATAATAATAGATCTCCAAAAATGGGTTGCTAAAAACCCTAGGAAAACACATGCCAATTCTTACAAACAAAAACTCAAAACTTTAAAATAACCATAGAAATGAAAAGTAAAGATATAATAAATAATTATAATATATAAATAGATCTATAATCTATTAGAGACATAAAGTAACTAAAATATTCAATCCATACCTCATGTCCTACGAAGGTTGAATCGAAGAAGGAAGGAAACAAAAGAGAAGACAAATCCAAACTTGAGATGCATCCTTCAAACCCTATCCACTTTCAGAAATCTCCATGAAAGAAATAAATAATTCCATAGAAAATAATCCCTCTCTCAACTACTGAAATTCTCACAAAAATGTCTCTCTCCCAAAAGCAAAGATAACCAAAAATTCTTAAAGACATATGCTTACAAACTCTCCCTCACATCTTCAAGTTTTCTCTCCAAAATCTCCATGAAAAGTAAGGCCATCCTCTCCTCAATGCTTCAGCCCCAAAATCTCCTCTCTTCAAATGAGAAAGTAGTGCATATAAATAGATTTCCAAAGGTTGAGAGGAAAAGTAACCAACTCCCAACTAACTCTTAACTAAAGGGTATTATAAAATAACTTAATATCATACAACTATATTACTCAAATATACAATAAAAGATTATTTGTATTCATTCATACACATATGTAATATTATCCTAAAATATATGCATATGCCATCATTAATTACATCAATATCTATATATGTAACCTATCCTCATTATTAATAATTAACAATTGAGAATAATATACCTCGCATTATTTAATATTTAATTATTAATAATATTATACTTTACATTAATCCCAAAATATACACCATCAACAATATCTACAATAATTAACATATAATCACATATAAATTATATATATATAAATACATATATGTGTGCACCTATATATATATATATATATATATATATATATATATATATATATATATATATATATATATATATATATATATATATATATATACATGCCAAATACCAAACACTATAATCTATAAGATTATGAAGTAATAGATCACAATATTATTACCTATTTATAATTACTATAGGATATAATCACTGAGGTAGAATAAAATCACATGCCTCAAAATAAATCTAATCATCCAAAGAGGCCATACAAATCATCTATGAAACATATCGAGAAAACCATAAGATCAAACAAGGTCAACCAAAGTCAACAAGGAAAGTCAAGCCAAACTCCTGAAACACAACATAGAAAGATTAACTAAGAATCATACCAAGAAGGAGAAATAAATAAAATGAGTAAACAAATCATACAACCAAATGAATTCAAGTGGCCACAAGGCACTAACTACAACCATGCCCAACCGGGTGCGTTGGATCTGGGTTTTTGACCCAAAGGTTGACTGACAAAGAAGGAACCCTAATATTCCCAAATTGGAATAATGACAAAGGAAGACTCATGTAGGGGCCTTAGTACTATCTCCATAACAAAAACCATCGAGGATTTGAGGGCATGCTCAGACCTGTGAAGTCAGGTGAAGTTGATGCCCCGTACCTGCAAGCCTGCATCACAAAGAAGAAATACATATGCATGGATATACATATAAAAGAAAACATTGCAAATAGATGACTGGGATCGATACATCGTGTGGACCTCAGCTATGTGAGTAACTACGACTTCATCCTAAATCATGAAAACACATCATGTATATATATACACTCAAAGCATGTAGCATCATCATAACGAAGGTTAGAATCTCAAGCATTGTGTTAGTCTCTTATCAATACTAATAATAAATCAACATAATCAAATCATCAAGTGAGATACAAGATTCATCCAAAGTAACCTTAATAGAAGAAAATATAAATAACCACTTATATATATCTATCAAGTACATATCATATAACATCCTAACTATGTTCATAAAGGTCTTGAAGGTACTCAATACATACACGGAGATAAATACATACAACAATGATACCTTTAGATAGTATGTTTGATATTAGAATCATTGAGTACTAGCTTATGAAATTATTATAAACAAACTATAGGAATAGATCAAACAAGTATCATGTACAACTTAAGCTGTAAGAAGACATCGAAAGATCTTAATTCTTTCAAAAACACAAAACTTATATTAGGGTTAGAGGGGTATTACAAGCCTAATATACAAGATAGTAATATAGGACAAGCATATATAAGTCCACCTTGGATAGATACATTTTGGATGCCTTCGCAGGAGGGAGATTCAAATGTTAGTTTTAGCCTGATTGTGCATTTTCCCATGTTGTTTCCCATAGAAGTCGACAAGGACTCAAGTGAAGGGGATTTTGACCCTTCTTCCATGGATCACCTTGAGGAAGTGCACGTCATAGATCTAAATGATACAATGTATGAACCCTCAAATGAAGTCATGTCCATAATGCCTATTGATGACATTTTACCCAATGAACCCTTACTTTTGATAAATCCAGACCTCATTGAGTGGGACCAAACCGAACCAAATGACCTACTTTACTTTCCCAATGACCAAGCAATGAACCACTACCTTAATGTGGTTGAACCCTCTTTCACCAACAAATTTGATACAGACATGATGAGAATAGAAGGGGTCCAATCTCTTAGTCAAAAGAAAAAAATAAAAAAATGAAAAGTTCTATTGGTGAAAACCCAACTGTGGCACCATTAGAACCAAAATAAAATAAAATAAAAGATGTTTCTTTTGGTGAAAACCCAACTGTGGCACCAAAGGAAGAGAGATTGGATACTTTTCCCAAACATGAGGAAGAAAGGTCACCTATTCTTATAGAACCAACAGAAAAGGTCAACATTGGGATAGAATTAGATCCAAAGTTCATACACTTGGCAGCATCACTTACACCTCTAGAAAGAGAAGACTTCATCAAATTCTTCCAAGAACAAGTAAACTTTGCATGGTCATATGCTGGCATGCCCGGATTGGATCCTAATTTCATAATGCATCATTTGAATGTTAGACCTGGAGTTAAACCTGTGAAGCAAAAGCTAAGGAAAATGCACCCACATATGGCTCTTCTAGTGAAGGCAAAATTGGAAAAATTGCTAAAGGTTGGATTCATAAGAACAATAGCATATGCCGATTGGATCTCTAACATTGTGCCAGTCACCAAGCATGATAAATCTATCCGTGTGTGTATGGATTTTAGAGACTTAAATCTTGCATGTCCCAAGGATGATTTCCCATTGCCAAGCATAGATACCATAGTGGATTTGACAGTAGGTCATGCAATGTACTCATTAATGGATGGGTTTAGTGGCTACAATCAGATAAAGATTGCTCCCGAAGACCAAGAAAAGATGGCCTTTACTTTCCCTTGGGGTAATTTTTGTTGGAATGTCATGCCCTTCGGTCTTAAAAATGTCGGAGCCACATATCAAAGGGCCATGACAACTATTTTTCATGACATGATGCACACTTTCTTAGAAGATTATGTGGACAAAATCCTAGCAAAGTCCCACAAAAGAGAAGAACATTTACAAATCCTAAGAAAAATATTCATTAGGTTGGAACAATTCAAAGTTAGATTAAACCCAAAGAATTGTGCCTTTGGGGTCCAATCCAACAAGTTACTAGGTTATATAGTTTCCACCAAAGGGATTGAAGTGGACCCCAAAAAAGTACAAGCCATAATGGACATGGAGATACCTAAGAACATCAGCCAAATGAGATCCTTACAAGGCAAAATTCAATCCATAAGAAGGTTCATTTCTTAATTAGCTGAAAAATGTCACTCTTTCACCAGATTGTTACACAAGGACAGTATATTCATATGGGATGCAAAATGTGATCAAGCTTTCACATTCTTGAAAACATATTTGATAAATCCACCTATTCTCATGCCACCAATCAAAGGCAAAGCATTGCTTCTATACATATCTGCTACAGAAAGATCATTAGGAGTAATTCTAGCACAAGAAGATGAGCAAGGAAAAGAAAGAGCTATTTACTATTTGAGTAGAACTTTGATTAAATATGAGCTTAATTACATATTTATGGAGAGAGCTTGCTTAACAGTGGTGTTTGCCTCTCAAAAGCTAAGACATTACATGTTGATGCATAAGATCAAGTTGATTGCCAAGATTGACCCTCTTAAGTACTTATTAAGCAAAACTACGCTAACAAGTAGGATTGCCAAGTGGGTTATGATATTAAGTGAATTTGACATTGAGTATGTTGATAGAAAAGCAATCAAAGGGCAAATAATAGCAGATCACTTAGCAGAAAACCCCATGATTTCCACACAAACTATTCAAGTGGAATTTCTGGATTCTGCCATTGTTAACATAGAAGCAAAAACATGGAAGTTATATTTTGATGGCTCTTATACTCAAGGAGGTTCCGAGGCTGGCATATTATTAGTTACTCCACAAGGCTACACTATTCCCAATTCCTACAAGCTCTTATTTCCATGTACTAATAATATAGCAGAGTATGAGGCACTAGTCATAGGCATCAAAATGGCTTTAGAATGGAATATCAAGGAGTTACAAATTTATGGAGATTCCCAACTCATCATTAATCAAGTCAACAATGAATATCACACCAAAGATGAAAAATTACTGCCATATAAGACCATGATTGATGGATGGAAGAAATATTTTTCTTTGATTACTTTTGAGTAGATTTCTAGAGAGAAAAACAAAGCAGCAGATGCCATGGCTACTTTGGCTTCCTTGTTACAAAAACCTTATCAAAATGAGAAGTATGAGTTCTTGGTGGAAGAGTTGGTAAAACTGGCATTTGACCTTCCTAAAACCCAAATTGTTTCCCTTTTACATGGACATGACTCTCCTTGGTATGGACCTATCTACACTTATATCAAAGACCAAGTGCTACCCTTAGACCAAACTCGCGCCCAAAAACATAATTTCATAAGCCAAGCTGCCCATTACCTAATCCTTTTAGAAACATTGTATCGTAAGGGTCTTGATGGGACATTACTTAGGTGTTTAGAGGAAGAAGAGTCTAAGTTAGCTCTACATGAGGTCCACGAAGGCATTTGTGGGTCACACTCAAGCGGTCTAAATCTAGCTAAGAAAATCCTTAGCTTAGGGTACTTTTGGAAGACATTAGAAAAAGATGCTTGTCCTTTTGTGAAGATATGCAAAAAATGTCAATATCATGGTAATATGACACATGCCCCAGCACAAGAGTTACACCCATTTGTTACACCATCGCCTTTCTACCAATGGGGGTTTGATCTAATTGGTTTCATTCATCCACCTTCTTCAAATGGACACAAACATATCATAACCACAACGGAATATTTCACAAAGTGGGTTGAAGTGGTTCCTTTGATAATAGTAATGGGTAAACAAATTTCCCTGTTTATCCTGAATCATATCATTTGCTGATATGGTATTCCACATGCCATCATAATAGATAATGGAAAATAGTTTAAAAACAAGGATGTTGATGAACTTTGTGCTACATTTCATATCACTCATCACTCTTCACCAATCTATTACCCTCAAGGGAATGGGAAAGCTAAAGCCATGAATAAGAACATCTTGAAAATATTGAAGAGATCTGTTAACAAATCAGGAAGGGATTGGCATATGCAAATCAATCCAGCATTATGGGCATATAGAACCAACATAAGAACACCTACAAGAGCTACACCATTCTCCCTAGTCTATGGGGCTGAAGCAATTTTGCCATTAGAAGTTGAGATACCATCTCTAAGAGTGTCATTACATGGATTGATCATAGATGAAGATTATAGAGTAGCTAGGCTTCAACAATTAGAGTTACTTGAAGAGCATCAAACACAAGCTTATGAGCACCTGAAAGTGTATCAGAATAGGATCTTGAAGAACTATAATAAACATATCAAACCATGAGTCTTTCAGGTAGGAGACGTAGTATTGTGAGAGAATCCAAAGAATTAGGTTGAAAGAGAAAAGAAAGGCAAATGGGAAGCTAATTGGCTTGGCCCATTCATCATAGTCTCTTCATTTGGCACGGGAACTTATAAATTATCAGATTGTGAAGGAGAAGAACTTCAAGAACCTATCAATAGTATTCATCTCAAAAGGTTCTACACATAAAGAGTATAAAGAGTATCAGCTGAAAGAGCATCCTATTTATTGTACATAGTTCAAAAGGATCTTGAAAAATACAAAAATAGTGGAAAAACACAAAAGATCAAAAACAATGGAAAATTGAGCTTGAAGAAAGGAAAAACATTCAGATACGATTCAAAAAATGTTATCTTGGTGAAAACCTAGTAAATAGGTGCCTTGATGATTAAAAAAAAAAGAAAAATACAAAAAAAATTGAAAAAGAAGAAAGTGCCCTGGTGAAAACCTAGTAAATAGGCACCTTGGTATCAAAAGAAAAAAGAAAAAGCTTGCAAAAACAAAAAAAAAGAAGCTTGATCCATCCTAAAGGTGAAAACTTGGTAAACAAGCGCCTTTGGTTCCCTTAAGTTGGTCTTTCTTAGGGTGCATTTGTACATATTGCATTTCCACCATCTCATTTGTATACCTTCATTGCATCCGTCATTTGTACATAGTCATAATAAAGTTGTCAGTTGCATTGATGCATTTCCTTGTTCCCTAGGGTGTCTCATGATCACATTTATCACTTGGGGGCATGAAAGGATTGGAATTATGGTACCAAATGGATTCAACAAGTGCTACAATCAGTCATGGCAGAGAGAAATTTTATCAGAATTGCTAGAGAGAGTATGATTTTCGTGAACCTTTGATGGATATCATTGTTCACCACCCAAGTATTTGATCCTACAACTTGATCTTTGAGCCTTCATTGACTTACTTATTCAGGATTAAAAATTGACAAACACTTTAACCATCAGAATGCTTGAAAATCCTTTTTGAAAATCATGAAACATTGCAAAACACTTAAGGCTTTCTTTTGATACAATTGGTTAGGACCTTGTTTTTTTTTATCACTTCTTTTAGCTCATCGAGGATGTTTCGACTAGATTGGTCATGATGAAGATGTGATATTTTCTTGCCTTTGAGTGACTGTTTTGAGGAAAATCCATCAACTTATTAGAGTCTGTCTAAAGACATGGTCATTCGAGAACCATCGAGGACTATCTCATAAGGGGGAGGATTAACCTTTGTTTGTTTATGCAAAAGGATCCCTTAGCTATTTAGATTTTCTATATCTTAATACCAAAAATCCACTTGCAACATTGAATCCATTGACACCGGTATTCAGACTCCCATAGTTTGGTCATCCAACTAGTGAGGGTTGTACCTGGTTCAAAATGAGGCTACCAACAGCAATAATAAAATCGGTATTCATATCATCATGATGTGGTCAGTGATGGTTGTACTAGCTTTCTGGTCCCAAAAATGCTCAATGATGAAAATTTATCCTCAAGGCATTTATTTGATATAAGCTGGTGACACCTAGGTTGCATTGTCATGTTAATTGCATGTTAGATTAATGGCATTTTGCATGTTAGATTAATGGCATTCTGCATGTTAGATTAATGGCATTCTACATGTTAGATTAAATTGCATTTGTTTATGGTAAAAATTTCCAAGGGAGAACGGGGACACATCAATTTTAAATCCGAGGTCATCATAATGTTCAAGAGAAGGAAGGATTGAATCTACCATTTGATATACTCATTGATTTCAAATAACACGTGGGATTGTCTATTGCATTCATGCATAGCATTAATCATTATTCATTACACATATATCAGAGAAAAAGAAGGAAAAATAGTCATACTTCATACATTCATATAAATAGGGTTAGTATTGCATACATTCAAAAAGCTGAAACAAAATAAAAAACATAGGAACATGCATTGCATTAACATTTTCATCCATACATGGGAAAAATAGGAAACTATCTCATAAAAATCCATGCATCATTGCATATTTATATCATACCATAAGATAATTGCATCCATAGCATGTAATGAAAGAGAAATGCATAAACCATCATATAGGTGCATAAACAGATAATCTCATAAACAACTCATCTCAGAGAACCAAGAGTATATCATATATCATCAAAGAGATCAAGTACATCAAAGTATCTAGATACAATCTCCTGAAAAGGAGTACATCAACTGTTTGCTCATATCTCGTGAATCAAAGAGTATAGAGGACATCGCTGGTGGATGAATCTGTCAAACCAATACATCATGATCATGTATCCCCTGGACCTTTGCTATCTAGTGGTGGAGGAGGAGCCTGAGAAGTGCTCGCTCCATCATGTCTCTGACTGACCATGGTAGATACAAACTACTGCAACAACGAGGCAACCTGATCTAACTGACCCACCACTGTAGACATCTATGTCCCCATGGTATCTATCTGCTAGGTCAATCTATCAATGCAATCATCTAGTACACCCTGTCACTGATCCTATGGCTGGGGAGGTATCTGTGGAACCCCATGATCCTATGGCTATGGAGCTCCATCACCCAGCTGTGCCTGATCTTGATGAGCACCACCATCACCCTACTGACCATCATCCTGTTGGGCCAGTGCAACCCTTTGTAACTACATCAATGGATCCAATGCACCTGGTAGCTATCTTTCTACATCCACTTGATCATGTCTATGAGCTCTCTGATGTCTATGAGCTCTATCCTATCTCACCACTGCTCTAGGAGGTGCGACATCAACTGCCTATCCCTATCCCCACCCCGTCTGTCTCTGGCTCGATCTCTACCTGTTGCAGCTAGAGGATCTCTGCATCCTCATCCTCTGATAGGTCTAGCACCATCTCACCATCTAGGAATAGGCTCTGATGGATCAGTAAATTGTGGAAACTTGTTCCGACCCCACCAATCGGAGTACTCATGAGACATGCCTGCATCTACTATCCCTGACAGTATCTCCCATCTGCAAATAGTCATCCTTGCAATCTAATCCAAGGAAAATTGATAATCAATGCATGGACCCCACATAGATATCTTTTCCTGTACCTGAGCATATAAGGCATTGCCCTAAAGCATCACCTGTATCCTACCACACTGTCTCAAAACTCGGCTGAAGTAGAAATTCTCAATAGTAGTAGTCATATGATCAATCATCCAGCAAGGTGCAAACATGAAAGGTAGCTCATCCACATCCTCTCTCCATCCCTCACAACTGAGGTAAGGATGCCATGTCACCTGATCAAGATCATCAATCTGTCATCTCTAGTAATCCAGGTGGCCCAAATGATGTTGTATCACCATGCCTATGTACAAAAAAATGTATGGATGTCCACGAGGACAACTCTTGTCTGAAATGGGCTGAGTAATGGGAAGATGCTCCCATATCCACAACTATAGCACAATAGCACCAGCAGACAATGAAGCGCTCACCCGATACACCACCTCCTACAAATCATGGTATAACTGTGCTAGCACGCAGGATCCCCAATCAAACTCTCGAGGATGTCCAAGTAAATCCTCTAGTATCCTACCCCATCCCACAGAGAACCCTTGACCCCGTCGGTATGGAAGGAGCACACCACCAATCAGAGCACCTAGCACAGCTGGTAATCTCAGAAATGATGCAAACTATGGCCAAGTAATTGTATCTCCATCCCCTATGGTGTTGTCTCTAAACATTCATCGGCAGACAGTGGCATCATACACGGAATCATAGTACACCAACTCACCTCTACACATAATCCTTAGCAACCGATACACATCCTCGAGTGTGATCGTCATCTCTCCATATGGTAGGTGAAAGGTATTGTGGTCGGAGTGCCACCACTCCACCACTACAGTAAGTAATCCATGGTTCAGCTGGAACTATGGAAGATCAAGTAGGAAGCTCAGACCGCATTGCTCTATAACTCAGAACTCAGCAGCTATGAGTGTTTGACCTAAGTCAATCACCCATGATGCTACTGATCGGATGTATAAGGTAGGGTAGTGTGCCTGTTAGCAAAGCAAGAAGGAAGCATATCAGTATGTCTTATCGAGGAATCATTTCAAGTAAATCAACAATCAAGTCATCACACCTAGTATCATTTTTTCATGTCTCTATGTCCTGAGAATGAACTAAGTAGTATCAAAGTCATATCGATTTTCACACTGATTGATTTGTCCTATTAGTAACTATCCTAAGTGGATTGACCAATCATATTTTGTGGTATTTGTATCTTGATATCCTAACCTAAGTTTTTTGTTGGAAAGCAACGAACTTCATCTCATCATTTTGATCAGTCATCGCACGTTATCAAATTTGGCATCAAGCGTAATCAATTTTTCATGGAATTTTTCTCAAAATTCGTCAAGCGAGAGTTTTCTTTTACCAAGCGACATTTCATTGCAGGTGACTACCAAATCTTACTAGGCGATATTTCTATGGTGTTAGGTGACATTTTACCTATCAAGCGACACTGAAACAGGCAAGGTGATAGTCAATATTGGCCTAAGTGATAGTTAAACTGTTAGGGTTCACAGAAGTGACAGTTTGTGAGAAACTAAGAAATTTGCCCTGCGCTAGGCGTGATTTCTTCCATGCCTAGGTGAGAGTGGAAATTTCCTAAGTAGTAAGGAAACCTAGTGGAAGTGGAAATAAAAGGCACGGAGGTGACAGTAAAAAGGTCAAAGTGACATTGAATCTATCCTAGGTGACATTTTATTCTTCGGAGGCAATTTTGAAATTTGGAAATGCAATAAATGCTCATTAAATGCATCATAAGGACAAGATGAGGTTTGGCATGACTCACCGGAGGTCCAGAGTTAGGTGGTCTCACATATCTCTGACATCTCTTGAATTTGTGCTCACAAATTGGGACAACCATCTCGAAATAAGTCAGAGGATCAGAGCAAAATCACCAAGGTAGACAGTGCAAATGAATAGTAAAACAAGGTTTACTATCCTATTTTAAAGGGTTTTTAACCTAATTGTAGAGGTCAAAATGACTAGGGAGCTATATCAACTCATTCAACTGGGGCATTTCTTCAAATCAGTATGGCATATCATCAAGGGTTTCAGAAATGAAAACATATTTCAGCATTATTCAAAAAAAAAAAAATCTTTTTCAAGTTAGGCAATTAATATGTTTTAATTTCTAAGGGGGCATAAGGGTATTGGAATCGAGGTCGTAATCAAACATCACGGGATCAATGGGGCATCAAAATTTTTGTTTCATCATCAAAGGAAACAATCAATCATATCAGTCATATCAGAAATTAGGATGGTAATGAATCTTTGAATCAATGTTCTTCATACATCAATTCAAAGAGGGGCATTTGTAGACACGTAAAATTGGACAAAGGCTTTAAAGTGCAAAAATCAATCAAATGGCTCAAAATCATCAAAATGCATTAAAAAGGGGACATAATTAAATGAAGTTGAGCAAAATTAGTTAAAATAAAAAAATTAAATAAGGATGATGTTAAATGATTAAATCAAAGCTTAAAAGGGGCAAAAACATTATATAATTGATTTTAATTAATTAATTGTATAGTTGTTTAAATCATAAATCAAATTGAACCCATTACCCTTCCATGGCTAAATTTAATTACTTAATTGAATTAATAAATTCTATTTTCCCTCAACAAAGTGATCAACCAATGAAAATTGAGAAAACAAGTGCACATGGATCACTTAAAAAAAGGGACATAAATCACTCACAAATTGTAAATTGTCCCCCCATTTGTGGACAAAGAAATTTTTTTGACTCAACCATGAGCTAACCATGATCAATTCACTCTACCCCCTACCCTTGGGAAATTACTACAAATATGAGGCATTTTGGAGAGCATTTCCATCTTGGAAGTCATTTGCAAAAGCATTGTTACTATAAGCAAATTGAGCATTCTAAGAGCAATTGGAGCATTTGAGCATTTAGAGTTTAGCATTTTAGCATTTTAGCATTGCATTGTTATCAAAATGGAGCTAGATTAAGCATTAATCTCTCTTAGATTAAGCATTTAGAAGCATTGTAGCAGCATTCTTCTCATTTTAGAAGTGTCACTAGTGAGGATTTGCAGCTGAGAGTTCACTTACCACTTCTTTCTAGAGATTCATGAGATGTTATAGATTGTAGTTGCATTTTAGAGTAAATTTCCTTTGTATTTAGCTTTAATTGTTGCTACTTGATCTTAATTTCATGAAGGTGATCACATCACATCACACAATTAACGAACAAATCTAACATGTAATATGAAAAGTATGATAACAAACAAATATCACAATCAACACATAACACAAGAGATTTAACATGGAAACCCTGTGAAGGGAAAAAACACCTAGGACCGGCAACCCAAAAATGTTCACTCTTCTAAACTGAGGTCGGTGAAGACCCAACCTTATTAAAGGTTACAAACACACTGTTAGGTGTGACCTTATTAGAGGATTTAAGACCAGAAGTTATCATCCAACCAGTAGTCACTCTAGGGTTGACAGGATAACAATGTTCACTCTATGAATGAAACATAAAAAGACTTTCTTAGTCCACTCGGTTAATAGATTTGACTGTGTACAATGGTTAAATATGTAATAGTAGATGATCTACCTTGATACAACTTCAATTGTAGTTTGCAGATCAATATTCATCTCATACAAATCTTTCTGATCAATATATCACTTCAGATTCAACACTATATCAACTTACTATCCATCGGTAATTACTCGCTGTAGCTCGATAATTGTTCTACAATTTGGTTCTCACTAACTAGTATGATCAGAATGCATGAAAACTTGTTCACAAGATAATTCTGCAATATCTTCTTCCTTCGGCATTGTTTCAACAATGAAACCAATGTCTCTTATATAGACAAGTAAATCATTTTCTTTTTGTCCATCAGATTTTTTCGCTTAATCTCATTCATTGATTTTGCTACTTTAACCTTCTTCGGCTGATGTGTTAGTAACACATTTCAATCTACTCCATTAGATCTTCCTTGAATTATGTTAGTCGTCAATCTTCATAACAAACCTTATCTATTACCTCAAATTCATACACTTTCCAGCTCATCAATCTATCGTCTAAACTAATCATTTAATTCCTTTTTGTTCTGCTCGGTTAACAAAGAAATGTGTCAGTGAACACAAGCTTGGTTAACACTACGCTCGGTATACACTACACTCCGTCGGTGTATGCTAGAATGCTCCATTTACCGACAACACTACTTTGTGTCTTTCAGCTCTATTCTTCATCATAGATGAATGCAACATAATAAATTCAATGTCATAAAGTCATAGACTCATCAAAAAGTTACTTAGTGTATTCCTTATCCTCATCTGACAAATACATCTTCCTCATGTAGATACTTTTGTTCTTCATCTCTTTCACCTTTCTTCAGATTTTTCTGTATAGTAACTTACAAGATAAGTGTTGTCAAGCTAGTTGACATCAATGACAACATAATACTGATGTAATCATCTTACATATCTAATCAGCAACTCCTTAGTGATCTTTAATCACAAATTCTTCATTCAGGTTCTAAATCAGTTGTAGTTCATCAATCTCTCCCTTTGGCATTGATGGAAACTCAAGTAATGTGAAGTTTACCATACACATACCAAACATGTATTCTAAAACTCTATGAACAAATAATGTGCAAGCTCTCCCTATCTTAATATGTTTAATCACTACATTACTAAACAACATTATAAAATACAGCTTTGTCATTCTGTAGATATGATCTTTTCAGCTCTTAGGTTCCCACTTCTGTTCTCTGTAACTGATCTTCAATGTTATGTTTCTTTCAGATTATCTCTCCCTTAGATAGTTCTCATCGGTGCATGTTCAACTTTTCTTTCATATTATTTATCTCTCCCTTTGACAACAATGCCAAAGAAACAAATAAATAATCATCTCTGTAGTAGCTAAGTAACTCATTATTGTCCAATACAGTCTCTATATCTTTGTATACTGATATCCCAATCTGTTTCAGTTCTTCAAACTTAATCACAACCTTGAACATTATTCAAAGTGTGAACTATGCTGCATCAACATGTGCGATCTTCTGATAAATTTAAGATGATGCAACAAACATATCACATTAGTGACTGGTAGATAGGGGATGGACCCCAAGTCTAGTCCTCAAGTATTCAAATGTGTCCTTCAGTAGAGGCTTTGTAAAGATATTTGCAAGTTGTTCTTTAGATGTAAAAAATTCTAACTTCACTTTCTTCTCTTGCACTTGTTCTCTTAAGTAGTGATACTTAATTGATATATGCTTTGTCTTAGAGTGCATCACTAGATTCTTTGAAATATTAATAGCACTAGTGTTGTCACAATAGATAATCATCAGGTCAGTGATTGTCTCATTTATTCCTTCCAACACTTGCTTGATATATGAAATTTTTGAGCAATTAGTAGCAGCAGCAACATACTCTGCTTCAACTATAGACTGAGAAATACAAGCCTACTTTTTACTTGTCCAGGTTACAAGTCTTTCACCAAAGAAGAATGCTCCTCCAGTGGTGCTTTTTCTATCATCCACATTTCTAGCCCAATCAACATCGGTATAGACCTTCAGTTCAAACTTACCTTCCTTAGGATACCATAGTCCATAATCCTCTATCTTTTTTAGGGATCTTAAGATTCTTTTAGTATCAATCATGTGTGATTCTCTAGGGTTAGCAGAAAACCTAGCAACAATTCCCATAGCATGTGCTATATCTAGTCTACTGTGAACTACATACATTAGCTTACCAATCATGGATCGGTAAAATGTCTGGTTTACCTTTGTAGTTTCATCTTCCTTTGTCAATTTACATCTAGTAGCCATCGGTGTTCCCACAGGTTTAGCATCTTCCATGCCAAATGTCTTCAAGACTTCCTTTATGTATTTAGATTGTGAGATAAATATCCCATCACTCTGTTGAATCACTTGTAGTCCTAGAAAGAATTTAATCTCTCTGAACATAGACATCTCAAACTCTTTTCTCATCTCATTAGCAAAAGATTTACATACATCATCTTGACCTCCAATAATAATATCATCAACAAATATCTCAGCAATAATAATAGTGTCATCAGTATCACCTTTCATGTACAAATTGTTGTTCTCACTAGTTCTAACAAATCCAATAATTAACAAGTATGCAACCTTTCATACCAAGATCTCAGTGCTTTGTTCAAACCATATAAAGCTTTATGTAATCTACATACCATGTCTTTGTTGTCTGGATCAACGAATCCTTTAGGTTGTTCTATGTAGACTTCTTCTTCAAATATACCATTGAGAAATGCTGACTTCACATCCATTTGATAAACTTTAAATTTCTTGTGTGCAGCATATGCAAGTAGCATTCTAACTCCTTCCAATATAGCAACAGGTGCAAATGTCTCACCATAATCAATGCCTTCTTCTTGTGCATATCCCTTGCATACCAATCTAGCTTTATTTCTTGTCACCTCACCATTTTCATTCAGTTTGTTCCTCAATATCCACTTAGTACCGATAACATTCTTATCTTTAGGTTGGGGTACTAAGGACTAGGTTTTGTTCTTCTCTATTTTTTCTATTTCCTCTTTCATTGCATTAACCCATTCTTCATTCTCTAATGCAACTTTCACATTTTTTGGTTCAAATTCATAAACTAGACATGTACCTTGTCTTGCTTTTCTTCTTGTTTGCATGCCAGCTTGTCTATCTCCAATAATTTGTGTCTCAGGATGATGTCTCCTAACAAAACTAGCCAGTACTCGGTTTTTTCTTTCTTGTTCATCCTGTTCAGGTTCATGTGCTTTCTCGGTAGCTCCATCTTGTTCATCAATTTCCCTTCCATGTTCCTCGAGGTTATTTTCCCGTTGACCGGTTATCACAGGTTGCAACTTCAGTAGATAATCAAGAAGTTCAATGTAAGTAAATCTACCATAGTCTTTCAGTTCCTTTCTACTTTTCTCTATGTTCTTGTCATCAAACTCATCAACACATACATTAGTTCTTTCAATTATCTTATTTGTAACCTTATTTAGACATTTATATGCTTTAATCTTAGTAGAATATCCTAAGAATATTCCTTCATCACCTTTAGAGTCAAATTTCTGATTTCTCTCATCTTTCAGAATAAAACATTTGCTTCCAAAGATTCTGAAATAACTTACAGTAGGTTTGTGTCCAAACCATAGCTCATAGGGTTTCTGATTGGTGTCCTTCTTTAGTTGTACTCGGTTAAGCACATATACAGTTGTACTGACAGCTTCCCTCCAGTATGTCTAAGAAATATTCTTTTTCAGCATTAGTGTTCTTGCACAGTCAATTATTGACCTGTTCCTTCTTTCAGCAATCCCATTCTGTTGAGGTGTTCTCGGTGCAGAGACATGTCTTTTGATACCATGCTCATTATAGAAATTAGTAAATTCATCAAAGATAAATTCACCTCCTCTATCAGATCTTAAGCATTTTAATTCTTTTAATCTAGTCTCTTTTTCTACCTTTTCCTTATACCACTTAAACATCTTAAATGCTTAAGATTTTTCTTTTAAGAACATAACTGTCATCAATCTAGTATAGTCATCAACAAAAAGAATAAAGTATCTATCACCATAATAACTTTGAGTTCTCATAGGACCACATAGGTCGGTATGAACCAACTCAATTATCTTCTTTGTTGAGTAGTCTTTGCTTTTAAAACTAGACTTAGTCATCTTACCTTTCTGACATTCATGACACATAGCATGATCAGGTTTTGACAAGTTAGGAAACCTTCTAACTCTTTTCTTCTTACTAATCTTTATCATGTTATCAAAGTTCACATGGCATAACCTTTTATGCCACAACCATGCATCTTCATCCTTCATTAATAAACAAGAAGATTGATCAATATCAAGATAAAATGGATTACCTCTAGATTGTGTACCAGTTCTGACAAATCTTCCTCCATCATCATAGATTTTTACCTTTTTTCTCTCAAAAGAAAGTCGGTGGCCTGATTATTCAGTTGTCTCACACTTAACAAATTATAGTTCAATCCATCTACCCAGTATGCATTTTCACATTTTATTATATCATTAATCATCATTGAACCTTTACCTCTTACCATATAGGGTGCATCATTTGCCATCCTAAAAAATCCTCCATCGTATTCATCAAGTAGATGAAATTTCTATACATCACCAGTCATATGATGTGTACAACCATTGTCTATGATCCATGTATCATTTTTGCTTACTTTAGATATCAGTTATGTTTCTTCATGTTTCTCTTCTTCCTCTGAGTCATATTTCATAGCAACAAATACTACTTCTACATCATCATCAATTTCAGATATAGATTCAATATCTTCAGCTATGTAACATACCTTTTTCCCTTTGTCATAGCTATCTTGGTTGTCTCTGTTGTTGTGTCGGTAGCCTCTGTTAACTCTTCTCCCATAGCTTCCTTCAGATCGGTCTTTGGATCTATCATCATCTTTCTTATTCGGACATCTAGCAATGATGTGGCCAAATTATTTACAATTTAAGCATGCCAAAGGTAGCTTACCTCTATACCTTCCTTTCCCTTTGGGTACCCTTCTGGCCATAAGAGCTTCAAGCTCATCAAGTTCATCATCGGTATTACTATCACTATCATTATTCTTCTTATTCCTGCTACTAGACTTACCAATCTTCAAAGAAGACATGAAAATAGATTCAACAGAAGGTACAACACTGTTGTCAAAGTTATTCAATTCAAAGGTTGTAAGCTTACCAATCAGTCTGTCAAGAGTAAGGTTGGATGTAGCTCTTGTTTCATGAATTGCAGAGATTCTGATTGCATAAACTGGTAGTAAAGTTCTGAGAATCTTTCTTATCACTATTTCATCATCAATAATTCCATCTGATGCTCTAATAGCATGTATTGCCTCTTTTAGTCTATTTGAGTATTGCACAATGTTCTCACCTTCTTTCTTCTTCATATCATCAAATCGACCTCTTAGGCTTTCTACTCTGGCTCTTTTAACATTCAAATCTCCAGTGTATATTAGAGTCAGTTTATCCCACATGGATTTGGCACTAGTGCATCCCTTAATGTCTTCAAATTCAGCATTGGTACAGGCAGCAGCAAGTTC
Organism: Chamaecyparis obtusa; assembly: GCA_027943335.1. Lineage (NCBI taxonomy): Eukaryota > Viridiplantae > Streptophyta > Pinopsida > Cupressales > Cupressaceae > Chamaecyparis > Chamaecyparis obtusa. Next base: position 41,312 of record BSBK01003835.1, read on the forward strand.
CATCATAGTAATATTGTGTTCATGCCTATCTTTCAATTGATCAAGGGTTAAGGGACCAGGTGTCAGTTCAATGTAGCCATTATCCATCAGTTCTAGTGTAGAATTCCCAATTCTAGATATGTGCAACTTCATCCAGCTTTGTCATACTGTGAAATTCTCTTTGTTCAATCTTGGCACTTCCCTCTTATACATCTTGAGATCTTTATGCTGGAGTCCTTAAAACTCTATTCTATGCAACCACAGCTCTGATACCAATTGTTAGAATAACTGAGAGGGGGGTGAATTAGTTATCCAATGTCCCAAAACAAAATGTATAATCCAAAACAAATTCTTCAACTTCTGCTACTCGGTAAACATAAAATACTTTCATTTTCTGTGATATTACCGATTATCAGTCTAAAACTTATATTATTTACTAATCAAATATAACATGTAATATGCAAAGTATGATAACAAACAAATATCACAATTAACACATAACACAAGAGATTTAACGTGGAAACCCTGTGAAGGGAAAAACCACCTAGGACCAGCAACCCAAAAATGTTCACTCTTCTGAAGAAGACCCAACCTTGTTAAAGGTTACAAACACAATGTTAGGTGTGACATTATTAGAGGATTTTAGACCAAAAGTTATCATCCAACCAGAAATCACTCTGGGGTTGACAGGATAACACTGTTCACTCTATGAATGAAACATAAAAAGACTTCTTAGTCCACTTGGTTAAGAGATTTGACTATGTACAATGGTTAAATATGTAACAGTAGATGATCTACCTTGATACAACTTCAATTGTAGTTTACAGATCAATATTCAGCTCATACAAATCTTTCTAATCAATATATCACTTCAGATTCAACACTATATCAACTTACTGTCCGTCGATAATTACTCTATGTAGGTTGATAATTGTTCTGCAGTTCGGTTCTCACTAACTAGTATGATCAGAATGCATGAAAACTTGTTCACGTGATAATTTTGTAGTATCTTCTTCCTCCAACATTGTTTCAACAATGAAACCAATGTCTCTTATATAGACGAGTAAATCATTTTCTTTTTGTCCATCAGATTTTGCCACTTAATCTCATTCATTGATTTTGCCTCTTTAACCTTCTTCAGCTAATGTGTTAGTAACATGTTTCAATCTGCTCCATTAGATCTTCCTTGAATTATGTTAGCCATCGATCTTTATAACAAACTTATCTGTTACCTTGAATTCATACACTTTATAGCTCATCAATCTATCAGCTAAACTAATCATTTAATTCCTTTCTGTTCTTCTCGGTTAACAAAGAAATGTGTCGATGAACACAAGCTCGGTTAACACTATGCTCGGTATACACTACACTCCATCAATGTATACTGGAATGCTTCATTTACCGACAACACTACTTTGTGTCTTTCAGCTCTATTCTTCATCATAGATGAATGCAACATAATAAAGTCAATGTCATAAAGTCATAGACTCATCAACAAGTTACTCAGTGTATTCCTTATCCTCATCTAACAAATACATCTTCTTCATGTAGATACTTTTGTTCTTCATCTCTTTCACCTTTCTTTAGATGTTTTGGTATAGTTACTTACAAGGTAAGTGATGTCAAGCTAGTTGACATCAATGATAGTTCATAATACTGATTTAATCATATTACATATATAATCAACAACTCCTCAGTGATCTTTAATTATAGATTCTTCATTCAGGTTCGAAATCAGTTGTAGTTCATCACCCTTACTGAAAATTTTTCTTGTCATTATTGCTATGGAGATACTCCATATCAGCCCTCCTATTATGAATCTTATCATATGCCACCTTATCTTTCAAATCAACATTAAGTTTACTGCCTCCTTGCCAAGTCATGATTTCATCCGATTTGATAGCCATGTCAGCCAAGGCGTCAGCCGTCCCATTGGCCTCACAATACACATGTGAAATAAGTACCTCTTATAAATTATTAATAATTTTAAGAGAATCTTTAATAAAATCTCTAATTTTCCATGATGGTTTGTGATGTAGGAGCATTTTGGGTTCCTGAAGATCTTTCTTTGTCTTGGAGGAATTCCTTGGCAGAGGGATGCAATACTTTTTTTTGGGCAGCTTTTTGAGTTTCTGGGTTGTGATGATCTATAGATATCTTTAGCTTGTGTGATGAAAGGTGTTTGTTCCTTGATGTTTTTGGAAGATATTTATAAGTTCATAGCTCTTGAGGTGGCATGGTTTGGGAGATATTGGATGAACCATTTCAAAGTTGGAGTTGTTTTCCTTGCCGTCGAAGTAGTGTTTTCCTGTAGTTTTGGAGCTGATTGCAGGATGTGGCACCGTTGATTCTTAATGAATCAACATTTGCACTATTAGGGTCTTAAAGAGGACCTAAATTAATATCATTTCCCAAGGTAAAAACTCTTTATTCATTATGAGTAAAAATTTATGACCATTTTTCTCGGGGACCTAGTTTCTGCTAGTGTTCCCGTCATAGCTGTTCCTGCAGTTTTGGTGCTGATTGTGCATCATGGTGACATTGATCCTTAATGAATAATCCTTTGATCTCTTAAGGAATTTAAGAGGACCTAAACTAATATCAATTCCCAAGGGTGAAACTCATAATTCATTATGAGTCAAAAGTTATGGCCATTTTTCCCCAGGACCTATTTTCTGGCAATTTTCATGCGAAACATGGAGTGTTTCTTCTTGTGCGGTTCCGTGTGATGAGATGGGGCCTTTCATGGTTGAGGAAATGTTATTGGGTCATGTGTGGACCTAAATATAAAGGCACATTAAGTTTTGATCATTCTTTCATTAGTTTTGGTATCTCTCTTTGGGCTGGACCTATATTGTAATTAATGCCTAACTGGCTGACTTGTGGCTTAGCTGGATATATATTGAGAGCTTGGGTAGATGTTTAGGGAGTTAAGTAGTAGATGATCATTATATCATTAGGAAGAGTAGAGTAGAAGAAAATTTTTGAATCTGGGACTTTGTAGCAGAACTAGTGGCCTGCGGGCTTAGGACAACAAGGTGTTGCTTGGAAGTGTGAGTACAAGTTTAGATCTTGTGGTGGTTGTTCCTATCAGATGTTGCCTATTGCAGATCTGAACTAATTAGTGGTTTCCTGGATCTTGTGAGATCTTTCTGAAACTTTTTTATTTCATTGTAATAGGCCGAAACCCAGAAGGCCTTACAACTGGGCATGTTGAATGAAATTCAATTTTGAATCATCATCTTGTTGTATTTCACTGCAATTGTTGTTGTTATAATTGGCAGTTGTAGGTTTGGACCATCCTTTATTGGATCCTCCATCCCTGCCCTGCATCAAGTGGTATCAGAGCTTAGATATCTTGAGTGTGTAAACCAGTTGAGGTTGTTTACACCAGGACCTTGTTGGTGACTTGTTGCTTTGGATTTGAATCTTAGAGGATGCCTTTGAGAAGATTGGATCCTAGAGAAATTGTAGATCTTTGTGATGTGGTGGAAGCAAAGATTTCTAAGAATTTTTCTTTGTGGGAAACTGATTTCTTGAACCAGTTTGATAACCTTGTGAAGGAAAGTGTTGTTGAGATTTGTAGAGCTTACCAAAGTTGGAACATGCCAATTCGGAAGAAAGTTTTCTAGCCTGTTAGAAGATTGGTCTGAGAGAGAAGACATCTTGACAAGGTTTCTTGTGATAGTATGGAGGTTGAAGAGGTATGTGATATTGGTTTTTGTGATCATTTGGTGGACTCTGGCATGAAACCTACAGAGAAACTTATGGTTGTTGCTGAGATACCAATGTTTACCGATACTATGATTGACCTTGTTGAGGCTGGTGAGAAGATTTGTTTTCATGTTCACTCGGTTGTGTCTGACATGGAGATTGCAAAGCATCTGGTTGGGTGTGATCAGACTGTTGTTGGTGATGAGCTATCTATTGCTGAATGCCTCTGTGATGATGGTGTTGGTGACTTTCTTTTGTTCATTGTTATGGTGCAGATCTTATTTTCTGGTTGTGGACTTGAATTGTTGGTTGACAGTAATGAGTCTTGTGATGAGTTGCAGATATGTGATGCTGAGATGAGAGATTTCATATTGATGTGGATCTGACTTTGGATCTACTTGTTGGGGAGTTGGATACTCTTTTTTTTTATAGTGGTTGTGGTGATCAATGGTATGCTGATTGGATTTTTGAGATTCATGTGATCCTTATGTTTGAATGGATGAAGCATAGATGGTTGGTTTTCAGATTTGTTCTCTTATCCTCGAGGGATTGGAAGCCTTTGGTGAAGTTGAAGTTGATTGCAAGTAATTCTCTTGAGATTAAATTATGGGACATACTTTCTATTTACCTGGGTAGTCTGATGCAGGAGCATTTTGGGTTCCTGAAGATCTTTCTTTGTCTTGGAGGAATTCCCTAGCAGAGAGATGCAATACTTTATTTTGGGCAGCTTTCTGAGTTTATGGGTTGTGATGATCTATGGAGATCGTTAGCATGTGTGATGAAAGGTTTTTGTTCCTTGATGTTTGTGGAAGATATATCTAAGGTCATAGCTCTTGAGGTGGCATGGTTTGGGAGATATTGGATGAACCATTTCAAAGTTGGAGTTGTTTTCCTTGTCGTCGGAGCAATGTTTTCTTGCAGTTTTGGAGCTGATTGTGGGATGTGGCACCATTGATTCTTAATGAATCAGCATTTGTGCTCTGAGGGCCTTAAAGAGGACCTAAATTTATATCATTTCACAAGGGCACAACTCCTTATTCATTATGAGTAAAAGGTTATGACCATTTTTCTCAGGGACCTATTTTCTGCCAGTGTTCCCACCAGAGCCGTTTCTGCAGTTTTGGTGCTGATTGCACATCATGGTGACATTGATCCTTAATGAATAAGCCTTTTTTCTCTTAATTAATTTAAGAGGACCTAAATTAATTTAATTTCCCAAGGGCACAACTCCTAATTCATTATGAGTCAAAAGTTATGGCCATTTTTCCCCAGGACCTATTTTCTGGCAATTTTCACGTGAAACGTGGAGTGTTTCTTCTTGCACGGTTCCATGTGATGAGATGGGGCCTTGCATGGTTAAGGAAATTTTATTGGGTCATGTGTGGACCTAAATCTAAAGGTGCATTAATTTTGGATCATTCTTGCATTAGTTTTGGTATCTCTCTTTGGGCTGGACCTATATTGTAATTAATGCCTGACTGGCTGACTTGTGGCTTAACTGGCTATATATTGAGAGCTTGGGTAGATGTTTAGGGAGTTGAGTATTAGATGATCATTAGATCATTAAGAAGAGTATACTAGAAGCATATTTTCAAATCTGGGACTTTGTAGAAAAACTAGTGGCTTGCGAGCTTAGGACAACAAAGGGTTGCTTGGAAGTGTGAGTACAAGTTTAGATCCTGTGGTGGTTGTTCCTATCAGAGGCTGCCTGTTGCAGATCTAAAATAGTTGGTGGTTCCTTGGATCTTGTGAGATCTTTCTGACACTTTTTTATTTCATTGTAATAGGCCAAAACCTGGAAGGCCTTACAGTTGATCATGTTGAATGAAAATTTAGTTGAAAACATATTCTTGTTGTGTAATTCTACATTGTGGTGTTCTGCTGCTTGTTTGGATTGTCCTTAATTGGATCCTCCTTACCTGATCTGCATCAGTTTGGATTTACCCTTGATGCAATCTAAAATTTTCATCGAATCACCCTTAATCCAGACTTTATTGCACTTAGCTAAATTGATAATTTTTAAAGTCTGAAGGAGACCCGCCGCTTCCACCACTTGGTTAGACTGTATATCAATGGGGAAGGCCACAATAGAAATATAGTTAGGATCATCATCCCTAATCATCCCACCACACCCAACAAAAATAATGTATCTATGAGTTGATGAAAGAGAGCTATCAAAAAGAAAAGGTGGCAATTTGTCTAAGAGAATCTAAGACATGGAGAATAATCGGTCAAAAATATGAAAAATTTAATAATTTTTATTTGGTTATTATTTGGGATTTGAAATATTTTGCAGCTTCGACATTGAAAGATCTATCATTCCCTTGTGATATTTGACAAAAGGATCGCATACTTGATATGCTTCAATATTTTGCATGCATCTTTTGCATAGATACGCAACAAAGATGATGATGAAATCTTTGAAGATATTTCTTTTCTTCCTAATGATTATGACCATATGTCAACATTGATTAAAATAGGTATGCATATTTAGACCAGATACTTATACGGTACACACATTTACATATGTGTAGTTACTTTTAAATATGTGGATCATGTGTAACATTAAAATTAAATTTAATATATTTCTATGTTGGAAGTGGTTCTTATTTTTTTACTTCAATTTTCCATGTAAATTTATTATAGGATATATTTTTTATTCATAGTAGAATATTATGGAAACATAGAAGGTGTTAGTCATTATTTATTGTGTTGCACAAAAGAGACGACAAAGTTAACAAAAAGTAGAAACAAGTGATGTAATATTATTTCTTGTAGGTTCAATTATATATTGATGATCTATCATGTTGATCTATCTAATTTATGACTTACTCCTAGCTTATGAATTTCCAAGTTTTGGGAGTGGGAATATGCTTATGTCCTCTTTTCATTTAATAAAAACACAAAAAGGGACATGGAACTTACTTTTTTACTATTTTTTGTTTTCTTTTCTCTCCATATTTAAAAATAAAAGGAGCATTAGAAATCAAAAAAAGAATGATAGAAATAAAAAAGACAAGTTGACAATACCTAAGAGAAATTCAAATAGTTAGAGTAATCATTCATAGATGTGAATAATTTTATTATTTGTATTTGGTTATTTTTTGGGATATGAAATATTTTATGGATTTGACATTGAAGGATCTATCATTCCATTCTAATGTTTAACAAATAGATTGCATACTTGATAGGATTCAATAGTTTACATACATCTTCGCATAGATGTACGAAACATATGAGTATAAAATCCTTGAAGACATTTGTTTGATTTATAATGATTATTACCATATGTAAATATTGATTTAAAAAGGTATGTATAATTAGGTCACATGCTTATATAGTGCAAACAATTATATATGTGTAGTTACATTAAAAAAAATTGATCTAGTGTAACTTCAAAAGTATTGGGTATATATCTAGGTTGAAAGTGGTTCTAATTTATTTTCTTGAATTTTCCATGTAAATATGTTGCAGGAGATATTTTGCAATTGTAGTGGAGGATATTATGTTGCACATAAGAGATGGCGAAGTTAACAAAAGAAGAAACAAGTGATGGAAATTTTTTTCTTCCAGGTTCAATGATGTATTGATGATCTATCATGCTAATTTGTCTAAATTTTAAAATATATTTATAACATGTTTTAAATATGTATTTGTTTAAAATTGATTCAATATTCAATATATTTTTTAAACTTTTTTTTATGTAGGTTACCTGGATCCAATGTTTTACTTATGAATTAGACCTTATACATGATCCTTGAAAATGTTATATCTTGTAACCTGAAAAATGTTGTATGTATGTATGTATGTCTTTCCTTGGAATGTTTTTCCACGCATAGGTTCAATTGTAGTGCAAGGTACATAATTCAAAAAATCCAACTTGTTCAACATGAGATTATTTTTTTGGATTATCAACTTGACAACAACATATATCAGTATAACCACCTAGTAATTAGTACTGGCCTATCTCTTCATCTAGTTCCATGATCATTTGGAGATCATAAGTGAAGACTAGACAATGATGATCACCAGTTAGTATTAATTGTTATTGATGAGAATGATGAACTACTTGATGTGGTATGAATAACATATGTGCCCGTCCTTGGAAAAATTACATAAATTGTCTACATTCCTAGATCAAGTAAATTAAGATTTCTTCTACTAGTTTGAGAACAAAATTTACACACACACACACACATACATACATACATGTACAAACATATATTTGTATGTATGTATGTATACATACATACTACATACATATTTATCTTTGTATCTATGTATCTATGTATCTATGTATGTATATTTATGTATGTACGTGTACATATATATGGCCCTAAGGGAAAAACTCGTATGGAAAATATACCAAGAACTAGAAAGGGAATGGGTCAAAATTATCTTAAACAAATATCTTCATAAAGATGACCCAACTAGTATCTTTTGTATTAGTGACCCAACCAAAGGTTCTAGAGCATGTAAATTCATAGTTAAATGTAAGGAAATCATTAGTCAAAAACTCACTTGGGATATCGGATCAGGTGGTGCAGCATTATTTTGGGAAGATTGATGTGGGGGATATGCCCCTTTGAATTGGAAGGAATTATATAACATTAAATAATTATTGACTATAGGTGGGGTAGGAAAGTGCAAGATTATGTCAAAATTCCAACATGAGATCCTAATCTAGGGTTTAAATGGAAATCCCTAGAGGATACACCCTTAGTTGTCGAGGATAAAATCAAGTTGATGGAAATACTTAAGGGTAGATAAATTATCCTCAAAGGAAGGAATGATAAATTAATTTGGACTAGATTAGACAATGGATCTTAGAAAATCATAGATTGATATAACTCTTTGGTCAAAGCTCAACAATGGTAAGATTTGGATCTGCCCTTAAATCTAGGTTGGGGTAAAGTATGTCTCCCAAAAGCAGGTATGTTCTTATGGGAAACCCTACAAAATCGTATCATTACACTAGAATTGTTTTGGAAGATTCATTTTGAAGGACCTTCGGGATGTGCCCTATATGAAAACCAAGAAGAATTAGTGGACCATATATTATTTAACTGTCCTTATGCTTATAAATGTCAGAAATGGTTACAAAAAAAAACTACATTGGAAATCAACATATGAAAATAATCTAATAGAATACTTAAAAAGGTTTGGTCATTCATACAAAATAATAGTATTTATCACATAATATGGAAAGTTTCTCCCTCAATAGTGACATGGGAATTATAGAAAGAGCGCAACAGGAAGATTTTTCAAGGAAGTAGAATGAAAATGAAATAGAGGCAAGTATTGTAGAAATATTTAATTTAATAGGTTAAGAAGGATCAGCCATATAGAAGGTTCATTCTCTTATTGGGATAGCCTGATAAGAAAGGAATGCCATGGTCTAATTATCCCTCCATAATATGGGAAGGGACGAATGAATAGAATTAAAGAAAGGGAAGCCTGTAGATGGAATGCCCCTCTATTTGGATGGTTCAAGATAAATTTTAAAGGTGCATCAAGGGAAAATTTGTGTAAAGTCAGTATTGGGTGTATTTTCCATCATTGGGACAAAAACTATTTTGGAAAGGTAGAAAAATGCATTGGAGAAGCTAACAATAACCTTGATGAGATGGAAGCCCTTGTGGAAGGGCTACTCTTCTATAAAAAATTTAGGGATTAATAAATTGGATATTGAAGGTGATTCAAAAATTATTGTAAACACTCTCAGAAGTAGCAAGACCCCTTATTTTTATCTGAATACTAGACTAGAAAGGGATACGGAACTTCTTAAATAATTTAAATTTACAAAAATAAACCATATATATCATGAAGGGAACAAGAAAGTAGATGAGTTGACTAATCTAGGAGTTGATGACATGCTTATGGAAAAAGTAGGTGATTTGTGATCCCTTTATTTATTCAATTTATTTTATTACATTGGCCTTATTAATGTTCATTCCTCTTTGGGTTAGTATAGAATAATCTAACCTTGTTGTTTACTTTTATTTTGATGGTTCCTCATAGGCATCTAATGCTTTTTATCTCATCTATTTCCTTAACCTTTTAAGCCTAATTTGGGTTTATCTCCTTTCCCTATCCTTTGATCTTTTATTGCTTGATTTCCCCCTAGCTAACATTTGTCATGATTGTTTTCTTTCTCTCATTTATGGATAGGTGTACATGTGGTTCTATATCATCCTAGCAAACTTCGACCACGTCATGACTTACCCTTTATTATTAATGTGAATGCTATCATTTTCTTAAGTCTTATCTCCTATATATATTTTCCTTGGTCTTTTCTTGGCCTTTCCTATCTTAGTAATCTATGCTATCATTTTTTGTAAAGTGTTATTTCCTAGTTGATAATATAGAAGCAATTGTTCATACTTTCCAAAATTTTGACAATAGAGAAATGTGTTTTTTGGGTTACATCAACTGGAAAGATGGAATAGGATACTTTATCCTCTGGATGGTATGTCGTGAATAGAAGTTGAGTTGACATATACACTTGATTTAAGGATAAACATTGATGAACCTATTATTATTTACAATGATAACTCTAGTGCTATAAATATTATGAAGAATCTTGTGCAACGTTCAAAGACAAAGCATGTTTCTATTAAGTATCATTTATTGATGGATATTGTTAGTGAAAAGGAAGTTAAATTGTAGTATGTGTCTACTAAGAAATATATTGTTGATATATTTACAAAGCCTTTGCCAAAGAATATCTTTGACTATCTCAAAGATAAGATAGGGTTTGTTTCCCCTCTGGATCAGAGATAATGATTCTATGGATGGAACTTGTAATGTCCCTATTTAATTATGATTATTCAAATCTGCAATCATGATCTATTCATTAGTATAATGCCTTATATTTAAAAATATTTTTAGTGTTTAAATATATCTGTGTAATTCAAAGTGTCGTAATATTATAGGGTGGACAAGGAAACTCTTTGTAGTTACTTTCCTCCTCTACTCATTCCTTCCCCTCTATCTTACACCATAAGGAAGCGTTAAGGTAGACATAGTGGGGTCTTGGCTCGGTAAGTCTAAGCTTCCAACCTACCCTTTTATCTATTCTCCTTCCTCCAATTATGATGAGAGATATTTTATTCAAGACTTCAGAATTAAGGTGGTGATGATGGAATCTACATGTTACATCATAACAAAGCATTGAGGCAGACATAGAGGAGTCTTGGCTAGGCCAATATAAGCTTCCAGTCTACCCTCTTACCTATTGTCCCTCCTCCTATTATGATGACAAATATTTAATCTAGAATTTGAATTAAGATTGGGATGACTAACTAATCTTTGCATCTTCCTTATATTATTTAGTAACTAATGGATTCATAATAAATTGTATTAAACTTATAACTGTTCCCATGTTATTGTTATTCTTTCATGATAACATGGTTTATTTTATATCATAGAATCTCTGCTATCTATATTAATATTCATCCATGATCACATACTTGACTGGTTGTTACAACTAGGATGTATGATTACATCTGTTATTTCCTTATTGGTAGGATTGACACTAGATATTTTGTCACTCTCAGTGCATGTCCCTTAACAGACATGGTTGATAGCATTAATATTTACCAAGCCCGTTCTGAGTGTATTCCTTGGCACTGAAGGATATATGGATGTAGCATCGGTTCTCCATATATATATATATAGACACACACACACACACACACACACACACACACATACATATACATGTAAATGTACACACACACACACACACACACACATACATATACATGTAAATGTACACACACACACATATCTATATCTATATCTATATCTATATTTAATTTCTAACCCCTTACACATATGAAAGTAATGCATAGTCATATATTTATAGCTGGGGATTTTCATTCATAACAGTTGTAACTAGAATGCAAAAGCTTAGCATTATGTAATGAATTTTTTTTTAACCCCTTATATATGTATGAATGTTGTGCATATTCATCTATTTATCTTAGCTTTATGACACGTGCTTACGTTACAAAGGGATTTGATCAAGAGTAGCATTATGGGAATAATGGGAATATATAATTTGAAATGAATATTAATGCAGTTGTGTTGTCCTAATATTCTCTTTGCTTTTTAATTTTATTTAATTTCTTTAATTTATTTATTATTAAAATAGAATTTTAGTTGTATTTTTTTAATATATAAATAATAATAAAAATATCAAATATATGAATTAAGATTTGATAAATAATTAGATATATTTAATTTTATTTTATATATATTTGAAACTAATAATAATGTACATAAGATATTTAATTTTATTTAGAATAACTACTAAGCATATAAAATCAATAAAATTGTCAATAATTCTAAGTCAATATATAATATTATATTATGAATAATTGTAATTAGAATTCAAGGTTAAGACAAATAATATTTACATGTCACACATATATAAGAATACAAATAATGAAGGCAAGAGTTTTAATTTCTTTTAGAATAACGAATGAGCATATAAGATTAAAAAAAAAATTAGCAACAATTTCAAGTTTAGATTTATTTTTTATTTTAAATAATTGTATGTAGAATTAGAGTTCAATTAAGATTAGGGCTATAGTTTAATTAAGGTTAGCATAATTTTTAGAGATTAATTAGGGTTAGTTTGAGGTTTTGTTTAATTAGGAATATGATTAGAATCAAAGAAATCATTTTAGTCATGAAAATGAATCTCAACATATATACCATATACTTGAGATAATGTATAAATACACACATAATTAAATAAATAATTATTTAATTTCTAACCCCTTATACCTATGAAAGTAATATAGTCATATATTTACAGTTGGGGATTTCCATTCATAATGGTCATAACTAGAATGTAAAAGCTTAATAACATGTAATGAATTGTTTTGAAACCCCTTATATATGTATGAAAGTTGTGCATATTCATCTATTTATCCTAGGAAAACAAGTAGTATTGATAAACCAAAACAAAGAGAGTCAATATTTAACTCAAGAGTAGCATTATGGGAATAATAGGAATATATCATTTGACTTGAATATTAATGCAGTTGTGTTTCCCTTTATTCCTTTGCTATTTAATTTTATATAATTTCTTTAATTTATTTATTATTAAAATATAATTTTAGTTATATTTTTTAAATATATAAATAATAAAAAAGATAACAAATATATGAATTCAGATTTAATAAATAATTAAATATATCTAATTTTATTTTATATATATTTTTAAATAATAATAATGTACATAAGATATTTAATTTCATTTAGAATAATTACTAAGCATATAAAATTAAAAAATTTGTCAAAAATTCTAAGGCAACCTATAATATTTTATTGTGAATAATTGTAATTAGAATTCAAGGTTAAGACAAACAAGATTTAAGATTTACGTGTTAAGAATACAAACAAGTGCCACATAGTGGTCATGCCTTTAGTTTTAATTTTAATTTTAATTTTAATTTATATGTAAAATAATTTTTCAATTATAAATAATTATAAAATTATTATAATTATAGTTGTAATAATAAATTTTTTAATTTTATAAATAATTATAAAATATAAATATATTTAATTTAAATTGTAAAATAATTTTACTTATAATTAATTTTAATGTTAACTATTTTTCATAAAGAGTACACAATTGAAATATAATAGCAATATTATAATGTTAGTATATTAAATCTAAATTTATATAATATATATTAAAATAAATTCAACAATATTTAATATTTTATAATATAAGAAAAATAGCTAATATTATCTTAATATATTATGACACAAATTACACATTAGACTTTTGGTTAAAAAAATTGTAAAAAAATTTATTTAAAAAAATTGAAGAAAATCAATTAAAATTCTTTTATGAGTAAAATCCTAAAAGAATTCCTACAATTTTTTTACTAAAAATCCAAAAAAAACCTCATAGAAAAGCTATTCATGTTCTTTATCCTAAAAAAGTGGTCTATAAGACCTCAAATGTATTGGCCAATCATATCATCAAAAAATAATTTTCACAATTTATAAACTTAAAAAATTTACATTTAAATAGACTATAGAATATGTTTTATTTTAAACAAAATAAGAAAATACTAAATTGTAATTGGTGCAAAGAATTAGTTTTAATCACTCGTTAATGGGAGAAATCCAAAAAATGATCAATAGTACTTGCTTAGAAGATTAATTAGGATTGGTTTAAGGTCGTGGTTTAATTAGGAAGATGGTTAGAATCAAAGAAATCATTTTAATTGGGATTAAATTAGGGTTAGGTTTCAATTAGGTTTATGCTTAGGGTTAATTATAGTTACACTTGGAATTAAAAAAGGTTATGTAAAAAATGGGATTACAAAAGAGTTAGAATTAAAATTGGGGTTATGGTAGAGGGATGATTAAGTTTAGATTATCATTAAACAAAATTTATGGTCAAGTTTCAATCATGGTCACAATTAGACTTTAGATTTCATTAATATTAGAATTAAGCTTCATTTTTTTTCAATTAAATGTGTTAAGGTTTTAGGATCGCTGCAAATGTAATAGCATTGCCTAGATTGTGTAGGGTATGTATTTTTCAAATGCAACAATCTCTCTTGTTTATATTGGGAATGAGGCTATGAGAGACATGTCCCTTCATGGGACATGTCTATTCATTTTATAATGTTTCATTAATTAATCATATATTAGAATAATATACATTTGAATAATATATATTGATAATATATATATAGACACACACAAATACAATATATTATTATTAATCAATATCTAAGTATTATATGTATTCTAAGTGATCATATGACTGAAGCTACAAACATTAACACTCCCTCTTAGCCAGGGGGGATGATCAAACAGAATGTATTGTGGTCTCCCTTGTCAACACATATGACCCTAACTATAGCCATACAAAACATCAGCACTCCCTCTTAGCTAGAGAAGATAAAAATCCATCAAGGTAATAAATCATGAATTTTGAAAGAGAGGAGATATCACCCCACTGTGACATCAGGAGGTATGGTATATGCAAGAGTATCAAGTCACATGATGTTCACCATAGCTCATAAATATCCATGGTATGTCTAATGACAATACCTCTCATGATGTCTGTCATATGGATACTAAGTTTACGTAGGGACATGTCACTATGTGATATGTTTCATAGGGTTTAATCAATATGTAATACTAAGTTCAGAAGGATCCTAATATGATTCATATGGATACTAAGAAATTGCATATCACATAAATCATGATATGAAGTATCACCTAACTTGTGAAATAGAGTATCATATATCACATAATTCATGATATGAAGTATCACTTAACATGTGATACCAAGATTTACATATCACCTAACATGTGATACCCAGTTTTCAATATCACCTAACATGTGATATGAGGAATCACCTAACATGTGATTCCTAATTTTCATACCACCTTGATATGAGGAATCACCTTAGATCGTGATACTTGATTTTCATACCACCTTGATATGAGGAATCACCTTAGATCATGATACCTAATTTTCATACCACCTTGATATGAGGAATCACCTTAGATCATGATACCTAATTTTCATACCACCTTGATATGAGGAATCACCTTAGATCATGATACCTAATTTTCATATCACCTCAAATCGTGATACAAGGATATAGTAAATAAGAACATTACATTCCATTTACATATAACCCTATTATGGTATGTGCACAGACAAAAAGTCTACCATAACAAATGTATATTACAAGATCATCACCTTGTAACATCAAATACAAGTGTTCATTGTCAAAAAATTGTCACCTTTCTCCAATGTTCATAGGAGGGCCCATAAGTCTTGGAGTCACACACATGAAATCCACCTTGACTTATCTCAGAGGCTGGATCTATCATGGCTCATTCTAAAGGGTGAAACAAGGGCTTTCACCTTAGACTTCTCTCTCAAGGAGAAGAATGCAATAACATACAAGATAATAGATTATAGATATTGAAACTCCTTTTCAACTAAGGCTTCATTCTCCAACATGCCAAGTTTATCCTGAAGGTACACAACCTTACCTCTAGCAAGAAGCTTGGTAAGAAAATCAGCCATATGTTCTATAGGGATAATGCACCTTGAATGGCATACTGATATTCTCTTATATAGTTTGCATCACCTCTAGGAGATAGCATAAAGGCATTTCAGCATGCACACATGAGACTTAATCTCATGATCATAGTCCTCTGGATGCTTCCTTTAAGGTCTTGTAAGAACCTCCTCACCTCCTTATCCAAGGTTGGTTTAGATGAACTATCATTCTCCCTCTGAATCCAATATCAACCTTCTATGAGAAAGTCATGTCTTTCTTCTTTAGTCTGCATTAAGCTCTTTTCTTGAATTTCCAACCATCTATCTAGGAATATCATGACCTAGATATCTGCATAAAAGCCTTCTAGTTTACATACATGGAATTTCATCATTTGAATCGTAATTCTTTTCCTTTCACAGTTTCTTAGTCACTAGGGAAACCATCATGATATGGTTTACTCCCTCTGAATCAATATGACCAAGATCCTTGGAAATTAAGGCATATCCTCTAGATATTATACTGACTCCCTCTAAATCTTCAAGTACTAACATCAACATTTAACCTTCTCATCCAAGGTTTCCTCTGATGGTTCATCGGACTTCTTCTGAATGTGATATCAACCTTCTAACCTTCTCATCCAAGGTTTCCTTCTAATAGATAAAGTGCCAGACTCCCTTTGAATCTAGATCCTCAAAAGTTCACAGATGCAGATCCTATAGTTTCTCCCTCTGAAGCTCAAGTTCATGCATCAACCTCCTGACCTCTTTTTTTTTTTTTTTCAAGGTTGTCTATAATGGATTGTCAGACTCCCTCTGATTCTAATATCAACTCTCAACTCAGTTCCATAACTGTAGGCATTAAGTGTTTTCTCCCTTGAATGCAATCTTGTATGCTTCTAGATTTGTCCTTAATGCACTTCAAAGAGGTATTACAATTAGTTCATAAAAATAAACTATCCTGAAGGAAAATATTAATTATATAAGTATAAAAGATTTACTATCCCGATCTTATGGCATGAATTAATGACTCAAAATTTATAAACATTATTCAAGAATAGAAATACTTATCTCTTATTGCCAAATATTACTAGCTTCAAGCAATTTCTTCCACCAACTTATATTGTCATCCTGATGCTAACATCAACATCCAATACCTTCATCGAAGGGGATCCTTGTGGAGTGTTTCGATATATCACTCCAAACCATGGAGTTCATAACTATACATGAGCCTTCTAAAATATTCCTATCTTGCTATAGGACTATCAAGCCATTATATTATAAGACAGTCAAGCCTTTCACAGTCACTGTTCACTTCTATATGATACAAATGTCAAATTTGTAAAAGGGGATTTTAAGTTGTGTTTGAATATTTATCTGTGAGGCGGGTATACACATAGATGCTGAAGACACCAACAAAACACTTATATGCCACTTGCAATTACCACATTCGATGGGATTGCACCCTATTGAGACAATCATCAAATAATTTATGCACCTCACCATTTCCATGAAGTCTCTAAAGTCTTTTCACCACATCCATTCTGAAAAATCTTGCAAACATTGAGGTATTCGGTCAAACAGTTGTCGTGCCAAGTCTAGACTTCAACATTTTTCTTATAGATTGACCACCACATTAAGAGAAGGATTATAGAACGATGCAACTGATAATCAAATTTGATGACATAAATTAAATGTCTGGAATCTACAAATGTTGTGTTATCTTCATTCATCAATGTCTTCCTCTACCATAATCAATTTCAAAGAATATGAATTGCAACGTTTTGTTTTTAGATCCAACTTGTATCACTTAATCAATAATGGTCATCTTTCATATCTTTAATGTATGGATCCAATACATGTGTATTCTAAGTGTCTAACCATGAGATTGTTGATGACCCATCAATTCAACTTTAATATAATTTCAATTTGTGACCGCAATCTATTAGAAGAGATACAAGGCTATCTCACGTTTCCATCTTATTAGCAATTGCTTCCCAATTTACATTATCACAGTGCCATCTATGTGTGCATTGATAGCTTAAGTTGCAAAGTATAATGCTCCAAATTTGATAACCTATAATATTTGTCTTGAGACAAAGACCCTCGCTTCATCACCAAACTAGAAGAAAGTCGATCATGAGAACTTTGGAGGAATTTGCGTCATATTACTTGGAGACACCTCTATTATCAAAAGTTAGTCATTTAGAGGCTTAAGAACTAGCTTAAAAGATCATAAGCATGCCCGATCATCTTCTACAATTAAATAGATACTTGGTGACTTTGATTGAGGTCTTCAATGTTTGTCGGCCTTGTTGCATATTCTTTAGAAGAAAACAATCCTTTGATCGGGTCGTGATAGCCACCATCAAATTCAAACCAAACACCTTATACATCGTCGGAGATAGACAATCCACAACTCCAGTGCATTCTATTTTTCACACCATAAATTCCATGGTTGTCGATCATTGAGAGTGGAAGAAATATGACAGTAATACATCACTACATTTTTTGCCACCAAAAATATAATAATGAGCGTCCATTCACACCCTCAGGATTTACCAATGAACACGTCGGGTGCTTAAAGCTTCAAGATGTCATCTGTTTTAGGTGAGTTTTGAAAGCAAACAAACTTTCGATTACATATCAGGAAATCGGGCACCTCAAGAAGTTTAGCACCAACCAACTATGCTTGGGGGGTAAAAGCACAAAGTTGTGTCACGTTTTAGGACAACTTATCAGCACAACTGAATTTGAGTATTTCTAACTAAAATTATTTTTTGTTAAACATATGGTCTAGCTAGATTCATTCTAGCTAAGTTAGATAAGTTCTTCACCTTTTCCAATTGGAAATATCTATTAAATGCATGTTTTATAACAATTACTAAAGAAATAAAATTATTTCAAAAAAGCAACGTTTCAATAACTCTTACTCTTTTTAATGATATTTTTTTTACAAATATAAAAATACCCTTTTTTAGAGCACAGAGTCAAGATTATCATCATATAATTTTTATAGTATTTTAATTAGATCTAATATATTATAATTTCAAAATACTACAAGTAGGTATTTTAACATTCGAGAACAAGATGTTTCAAAAATAGAAAAAAATAGTAAAGCTTATCAAAAAAATTGAAAATTTATATTTAACACTAGAGGAGAGAGTTATCTTCAAGAGTGTTTAATTTATTTTCTGAATGATGTAGATTTGATAGGGGAAATTTGACGCGAGATGAAAATTGTCGATTTCAGGTATGTTCGACTTTGAGTAGTTATAACAGAGAAAATATACATTGAAAACTATTTTTTCTTCTTTTCTACACTAGCTATACATTTTATCTATGACATATTTTGAAATCAAAGGAAAAAGAGATTATTTGCATATACTTTTTTGGTGCGGACAAGACCCTCATTTTTTAGCATTTTTCAGCAAGTAAAAAATGGACTTGAAAAATTTAAAAACTATGTGAATTCTTGTTCAAAAAAAATTAAAAAAATTATAGCTATAAACTTCATCCACTTTTACACATTTCATTAGTTTACATCATCTCCAAATTTTAAACATAAATGTCATTTTTATGTCATTAAAGTTAAAAATTTTGTGTGTTGTTGACCTTTTCCTTTATAAAAGTGTGACACAGTTTTGTACTTTTACCCTGGGAGTTATGTAAGACCCAATTACCCAATATAGAATAGACTTCAACTCATTTCACAACTGTATTACAAACTATCAAATTTGAGAGGCTTGGAATGTTATTTTGAATTGAGTCTAACAATTTGGTGTCTCTTGAACCCGTCGTAGACCCAATAATAAAGACTTTTAACTCTTTCACCAGAAGAAATACCTTTCATCTGATGTAGGATGTGGTTGCTTCATGTTTAGTATGAATCTCGAATTCATTTCAACTGTTGCAACAATGTTCAATAGAGTAAACTTTTACAACTACCAAGTAGTCTTGGGTATCTAGAGTCTCCGATGGATGCAGATTCTGAACACATGTTGTTGGTGCATACACCTAAAAATGGTCATCTAGACTATTAGCCCCTTTTGCTAAATCATCAATTACTTGCTCTTGATCAAATCCTAGCTCTATCATTTATTCAATTATTTTCTATGGGCTAACCATCTTATCCTAAGTCTTTATTTATTTAAAAGGAATATTTCCTCCCCTTTTAATAAATAAAAAGCCCCCACTTTTCCTCTTATCCTAAGGTGCACAAATAAAGCATTATTCTTATTTTATAAAAAGGGAAAAAGCACTTTTTGTCTCGTATGGACACAAAAGTCAACTCCTATTTTCTCATTGGAGGATACTTGTGCACATGGATTGCTCCTCTTTTAAGCTCCATCATTGATTAAATCTTTTGCCTCTTAATCTCCATGGTCCATTCCTTCTCATTTCCTTTAAAAGGAGAGCTCTCTTCTTCATTCTAGATCCTCAACTTTTTATGCTAACTTTATGCTGCAGGATTTCTAGGTCACTTTGGAGCTTTTGAAGATTTGGAGCATTCTTAGCATCTACATCTCATTATTGCATTCTACATCTCATTCTTGCATTCTTAGCTTAGCTTCATATTTATGCTTTCTTAGATTAGCTTCATTTCTATGCTCTAGATTAGCTCACATAGATTAATTAGCTTGGGTTGTAACACTTGCATATTTTCTTTCATAGCTTAGCTTGCATTTTCATTTCTAGCATAGTATTGCATTGCATTTTCATTCTTGATTCTTGAGGATATTGGCATTCTTGCCCTTGTCTTCATTGAATCTCCCATTGCATGGTTTACTAGCAAGGTTATAGGCTAAATAGCTCTAGCTGAGAGCATTCTTAAAAACCCTTGCACTCCATGCCTAGGGAGCTATAGATCGATTTGTGAGGGCTCATTCTTGAGTTTCCTTGCATGTAATGATCCATAGAAGTGTGACACATTTATAGCACACATTTTTGGCACCCACCGTGGGGCAGAGTAGATAGGCTTTGCCCTTTAGTTTCTTGCATTTTCATCATTTTTTGGATTATTTTTCAAAAAATTTGCAGGTTCTGGTTCTCTGTCTCAGAGTATCGTGCGATACTTCTCAGGTATATCGTGTGATATACCTTACTAGATGCGTGTGACACTTCGTGCTAGAGAAGAATCACACGGTAGTATTGAGGTATATCACCTGGTGTTGTGTGAAGTATCGCCTGCCTATTGTGCAGTATATCGTCTGGACTGAGGTATATCACCCGACTATAGGAAACTGTGTCATGCGATACTGGTGAAGTCTGAGGTATATTGCTTGAACATGATAGAGAGCTATTTTTGGGCTATTTTATCTATCTTGCAAGTTTTAGGTTCTCTGCTATTTTTTAAAAAAAATTTGAAATTTCCAGCGTTTTCAAATCCGTGCCTCTGGAAAATGGGTGCCCATTTTTTTTTGAAATTTTGTAAATGGTATCAAAAGTTTAAGTGTGATGTATCATTGGAAAGGTCTTTCCAAGCCTAATCCAACCATGATGGTTTCATTTTCAAATTTTATCATTTGATCAATTATTTTTGCAGATTATCTAAATTTTTTTCATGTACTAATCATTGTTATAGATTTTGGATTTTCATTCTCCTAACTCTTGTTGGTCTAACAAGTTGTGGTTGTAGGTGCTTCTTGCTTGAAATTTGCTAAAATCGCATGTCAAAGAGGGCTACTAATGGTTTTTGTAGGGCTGCCCTAAGCATAAAAACCAAATCAAGTGCTTGTTTAATTGCTTTCTTTATTAAGTGTGGCATATACTAGTTGTTTCCTTTCATAAGCAATTAATACCTTGTTGTAGAAATTTTGAGGTGGTAGGAGAGTATGCTCTTCACCCTTGTGGTGAAACAGAAATCTTGACCCATCTTGGGATTTTGAAAGCAAGGGGGTAATTAAATCTTTGCTTGGTGTGTTTGGGAGAAGTTTTTGAGATAGGGGAGTATGCTCTTCACCCTTGTGGTGAACGAAAAACCTTGAACCTCAAGAATTAATCCACTCTTTGTTTAGCTTAGGATCCTTTAGTGGGCCTGCTCTTGAGCAATCAAGAGGAATGACCCAAGTGGGGACAACCTTGTCATCATTTTCCTTGGTGGCGAGTGATTCTAACTCACTATAATCTCAAGGCTATCAAGGACACAAAACCTTGGTAGACATAGTACTTATCTTCGCTTGATGTGAGTAACTTGTGGGATTGTGACCATGAGGAAAGCATTAAGCAAGAATGCTTAAGGTACTCTTGAGGCCACGAGGTCCTAGTCCTTTATGAGGATCAAGAGGGGTGCTATGAATGGAAGCCCTTACTACGAACCATTAGATAGAGGCCACCTTATTTTAGCCGCTTAGCTTCTTGGTGCAAGGATTGATCCAAGTGGACTTACTCGGATCACCCCAAGACACTCACCATATGTGTTCCTTTGGTTGTGTTTTGGACACTTCCATGACAATGCCAATATCTCTTGTGGGCAACCACTTGGTGTGAGGCAAGGGAGCATCAAGTTGTGGGCCAAGTTGCTAAGAATGAGCCTTGTCCTTCTAGGTAGTAATTACTTGAATTGTCTTTGATTGTGCTATACCAGTGTAAACGTCCTCAACATTCAAACAAATGGTAGCATTCATAAGGCTCTCTATTTTGATATCACAAGTGCTTGTCTTGGCAAGGTTGCTTTTGCCCTTGTTTCAAGTGTTCTATGACATGTTTGATCTTATATTGTTTGCAAACCTATCTCTTATCTGCTGTTACTACTTGTCAAACTAAGAAATTGCACTATCCAACCTTTGAACTTGATCAAAATGCTTCAAAACTGAGACTTTTATGTTCACTGGTCAAAAAGTCATACAAATCTGCAATAGTATCGCGTGCCTTACTGAGAAATATCGCGTGATAGTTTGCGCCTACTGTCTATCACTTGCTTTGTCTGAAGTTTGTCACTCTAGTATATTGAGGTCTATCACCTGGTTTAAGGTGAAGTATCACCCGACTGAGAAATATCACCCTATCTGCTTGGAAAGTGTCACCCAGAATCTTTTTTCTATCTTGTTGCTGTTGCAATCTGGAGTTGCTAAACTTGCACTTTAACCTATCATAGAGTGTCTTTTTCTGTTCTTACCTGAAGCTAGCTTGTTGCCTACATGCTTAGATTTATTCTAGACTGAAAAAAATGGGCTAAAACTATTGGATTTGAGCTCAACAAATGCTACTCTTGATCACTTGTCGCATCATGGTTACCTCTCTAGCTACTTGCTTATTGAGCTTCTTGCTCGCTGCTCGGCTTTAGTCAATTGATTGTTGTAAGTGCTTGAGCACTTTTGACGAGCCATCTCTCTATTGTTCTACTTTGATAAGTGATCTTTATTAGCTTTGCTTATCTCAAATCTGAGAAACTTTGTCTCATTCTATTAGTCAACCAACATCTCTTTTCATGTCGGTTACAACTCGGTCTAAATTTGAACAGGAGAGTCATCCTCCATTCAATTATACACAGTTACCTTCTCCAACTAGATGCTCACAAGCACCCATTAGCAACAACAGTTCTAGTTCTAACCAATTTGAAGATTCTAAGGCTACCCCATGGTACAAAGGAGGTTTCCTCTTTTCCGCATTCAAGACCCCCAAAAACACAGACAGTGTCTCACTCACTTTGGCTGAACAAGAAAAATTTCAACGCTTGCAAGAACACTTTGAGCATAAGGATAACCAAGAACGCTTAGACAAAGAACACAATCAACAAAGGATGGATGCTGCTAGGCGCATGGCTTATAGAGAGACATTTCATGAGCAACCTGAGACTAGTAATCATGAGCATAGACCTCTTTTTATCAATGGCAACAATGGAAACAACACACCACCAAGATCTCCTCCAAGAACCACTTTTGGTATGCCTTCTTCACCTCCTAGACCTCCTCCCTCTCAACATGAGGCAGAGGCTGATGATGAGATTTCTAGTGAGGATCTTATGAGATTTGAACAAGATGTGGTCTCCCAACGGATGATGCATAAGCTTTTAGAGCGTAATGGTGATCAATATTTTCAATATATGACTTCAAGAGGATACAAGCTTCCTCCCGGCTATGATGTCAGACAAATTGTCCAACAAAGAGTACCAACTGAATTGGAAGTCCTTCAGGAAGAACTACGTCGGACAAATCAACGCCTTACCCAAATGGCATTAGAAAGAGAGCCTCCAAAGGTCTCTTTTGTAGAATCAATTTGTGCTCTTCCTTTTGATAAAAGTCTATACATGGCCCCGTTTCCTAGGGATATTGAGGTTCCCAAATATGACAAGTATGATGGAAATGGTGACCCCCATGACCATGTGCATCACTTTTACGCTCTTAGCATGGACTTTCTTCATGAAGACACATTTCTGCTACGATTATTCCCTCGAAGCTTAAGAGGAAAAGATTTAGAATGGTTTGCAAAGTTGACACCTCCTTTGAAGACTTTTGATGAGTTGGCTATGCACTTCACACAACATTATTCTTACAACATCCAACAACCTGTCACCATGATAGATCTCAGTAATTTAAGACAACATCAAGGTGAGTCATTTGCAACTTACTTACAATGTTGGAGGTCATTGTATTCTAGATATCCTCGTCCGCTACCTGAAAGAGAAAAGATTGACATTTTTGTCAACACACTTGTGCCTGAGCTATTTTATGATCTAAGGAAGCAACTGTTCTCCTCTTTCAATGACATGGTTGAAAGTACATATCGAATTGAGGATGTAGCTATAAGAAAAGAGGATATTGTTATTAATAAAGATGCTAAAGGCAATGGCAAAGACAAGAACAAACCTTGGAATAAGAACAAGTATGTTGTTAATGATGGGGTTGTTGATGCTCCTAAAGTTAAAGAGCCCGCTTTCAATCTCTCCAATGCTATCTATGCAGCAAAATAACAAGAAGCTGAAAATGCTCACAATGCTCCTAAACCTCAATATGCAAATAAGCCTAAGAAGTCATTTCGAAAGTGAGTCTATACCAAGTTGGTAGAACCTTACGATGTGATCCTTAAGACTTTGGTTGACAATGGATATCTTACGCTTCCTGATAAACCTGGTAACTAGGATCCAATAAATAAGTCAGATTGGTGGAGAGAGGATCATTACTGCCATTATCATAGAAATAAGGGACATCTGACAGATAATTGTTTTAGGCTTAAGGATGATATTCAAGACCTCATTGATAACAACACAATCTCCACTGATGGCTTAACTAAAAATTCTGATCACATAGCTTTCAAAGATCCTCTACCTAAGCATGATAAGGGGGAAACCTCTCAAACACATAAGAAGAATCATGATGCAAAGATCAATTACACGTATCCTTCTAATACACTTGTGATTAACATGGTAGAGCCCGTTGAGAGTGTTCTAATGATGAGGTCTCAAGTTGATAATAACACCAATCATGGTAAGCCAAAGTTAGTCTTGCAAACACGTGGTAGTTCATCTTCCTGAAGTGAGACACTGAATGCTATTACTAGGGGGCAAGCTAAGATTGTCCTTAAAACTGTGCAAGATCCCAAGCAAGCTTTGCCTTCCAAACAAGTGGCTCCTTCAGCCACCCCTAGCTATGATCTTGTCCAACATTTGCAAAAGACACCAGCACAGATATCTATCCTTGAGTTGCTTCGATTATCCCCTTCGCATAGAGAGATTCTTGATGAGGCTCTATGTACAACACGTGTTCCCAATGACATTGATCCGAATCAATTTCAGGCCATGGTCAACCACATTTCATCTCCATTATCTCTCTCCTTTTCTACAGAAGATGACATATCTATTGCTCACCCGCATAATCTAGCTTTACACATTGAAGTTCTAGTCTACAATACCTGAGTCCGCCGAGTCCTGATAGACAATGGTGTAGGGTTAAATATTGTTTCTTTCAATGTCATACAACAGTTGGGTTTGTCAGAATTTGTTGTGGATTCTAAGAAGAAGATTACTATAAAAGCTTATGATGAAGTGGAAAGATCTTCCAAAGGTCTTGTCACGTTGCCGGTCTGAGTGGGCCCTATCACAAAAGATATTAACTTCCAAGTATTGGACATTCCACTCGCATATAACATTCTTTTGGGTCATCCTTGGATCCATGACATGCAGGCTGTTCCTTCTACTTATCATCAGTGCGTCAAATTTTTGTACAATGGCACTAAAGTTGTGATTCCTGGAGACCATACTATTGCTATTAATGTTGTTGAAAAATTTGTTCCTCACAATGAACCTACTGTTGATCCTAGTACATCTCTAGTTACTACTGAGAAATCACTTAAGATGATGAGCCTTGGTATGGGTGAATATACACTGGATTCCTTTTCTTCTATACCTGTTCCTCCTAGGTCATATGGGAAACCTTCTGATAACATGAAGCCTTCCACTTCTGCTATGGTGATCTTTGATACTTTTGTTCCTTCATCCGTTCCTTTAGAAGCAAAAAGAGAAGAACAAGCTATTCAAGAGTGGATCTATAGAGAGGATTCTAGAAATACTCCCATGCTTAGTAATTTAGACACAGATACAGACGAGTCACCACTGCACACTATGGTTCAAATGGGAGATGATCTTCCTTCTACTTCACTTCTTTGGGGAGAAGAATGTATATCTACTGATGATATAGCTGAGGCCTCTATGTCTAGAACCTATGTGCCTAAAGAATCATTGAACTATGATAGACAACGTCGCAACATTGCATGACTACTACAAAGAGGTGATCTCTCACATAATGACATGAGTATTTCTACTTCTCGCCATCTTAAGCCTCTTCCAGAAGATCCTCCCATGACAGATATGGATGTTGATGTAGTTCATACCTCTCGTAACCCACCCGACATAGTTGATGAGTCTTGTGCAAGGTTTGATGAGTTTGTTCCCCATATTGCCTTAGTAGACTACGTTGGTCCTTCTATGATGAATCTAGATCTAGCTACTTTTGGAGCTTACCCTATAGGATCCACCTCTCTTGTCACCAAAGATGACACCCCTCAAATCAATGCTATTGAACCAGTCACTTCATTTCATCTCGCATCAACACCTGTTACTTCTTCCACCAGTGAACTAGCCACAAAAAAGATTGAATCAGCAATCAAACATCACAGTCATCAAGTCAAAAGAAAAGAGCAATGGTCGGATGGCGAAAACCACATTGTGGTGGTATCTGCACCTAAGAAAAGTAAAAATAAAAATCTGCTCAAAAATAATGATTCTCAAATAAAAGATGACAAGCTGATTCTCTACAAAAAAAATGATGCACTACTTCAAGCATGATCTCATATATGTTATACTTCAGCCCATTCCTAGAGCTAAGAACAAATTTGCTAATGCCTTGGTTACTTCGGCATCCATTTTACAAATGAAAAAGCATAAATTTTGCTTCAAGTTCCTGGTGGATGAATTATGCTATCCTGCTCACAAATCTTACAATCCTACCATCTTTTCATATCTTCCACCTCATATTCCTCTTGCAAATCCACCATGCCATTCCTTCCACCATCCCTTACACTTTGCCTTTGTCTCTGGTGACTTGTATAGGAAGGGTCTAGACGGAACTCTCCTTAAGTGTCTAGAAATAGAGGAGTCAGAAAAAGTGCTAGCTAAAATCCATGATGGCATATGTGGATCACATTCTAACGATCCTTCGCTAGCTCAGACATTGCTTAGGGCTAGTTATTATTGGTCAAACTGGTTGAGAGCTCCTATCATCACAGTTGCAGCATTTGGGCCTGGGGCCTATCAGTTCTCTACATAAGAGGAAGCAAATTCTTGATGTCCATTTCTATCTGGGGCATCCTTTGTACATATTTATTGATCCTAAAAAAATTTCAAAAAAAATTCATATATGATGCTGAAAAAACCCTAAAAAGCATATAAAGTCCTGAAAAAATACAAAAAAATCAAAAATTCAAAAAATCAAAAAAAAAATTGAAAAAGTGCCTTGGTGAAAACCTGGAAACAGGCGCCTTGGTAGCAAAAATATAAAACTTGGAAACAGGCGCTACTTGAGACCCTCTGCACCTATGTCTATCAGTCTTGTGTGGCACTCATTCACTCCACTTCTCACTTTGCCTCTCCTAGCCTGGAATTGACTCTTGTCTTAGTCTAGGGGGCATATGTTATTCTAGCTTATCTTGAGTCTCTTTGTGCGTCAGGGTTTCTTAGGCAACTTGGTTCCAATAGTGTTTTTCAACACCACCTCAACTGTGTTTTTCAACACTACCCTAGCATCAAGTGTTTCTTAACACTTATCAGATATCCTTCCCGCCGTCTTGGATGATGCAATATTTCTCACTGGCAGATGTGATACTCAAAGTTTGACTCTATGACCTACACACACGTACTTGACTCGCTGAGATTTGTTTGACTTTATTTCTTTGCATGCTGTCTATGATGATTTCTTTGCTAAGTGGTCTCTCCCTGAGAAGTTTTCGATGATGCATAGCTAGAAGACTGAGGGTATGAGAACATGTTTTATTTCTTTATCTTCTTGTGGGTATATTTTGTTGGTCCTCACTGTCATGAGCATTTATGCTGGTCTTACTTGACACTATGGACCTACAAGGTATTATCCTTTACTGTTTTGCAAGTGCATGCTTCTAGTTGATGAAGGGTGCTCCCCTTAATACCACAAACACATAACAGAAAAAGAGAAACAACAACAATAATATGCAAGAACAGAAAAATTGGCTTCTTATTATCTCCACAAATGTGGAATTACAAACTTTCAGAATTACAATATGCAAAGCCACATGGGCATTCCCTTACAATATTCTGTAGGACAAAGCCTCGAACTATTACCCAGAACTATTCTGAACTATTCTGAACTGCCTAAGACAATAATACAGCCTTCCTTATATAGGCAATTTTCCACCGCCTGGGAAGGTTCCAGAATTTTAGCCAATAAGGCCGACCAAACTTAGAATTATTTTATTTTACATTTTATTACATCATAGTCGGCTCAAGATAACCTTTGAAACTCGAACAGAAATTTTGAAGAAAATTATTTTCTGCCATTTCGGGTGGCCCAACTTCCGAAGACCATAAGTCATCACCAGTTGACCCGATCGGCTATTATAACCCCATTTCGGAAATGCCACGAAGCGCTCTACAGGCTTGACCAGTGCAAGCACTCGTCACCCAAATTTTTGACCTCATCCGGGGCCTCTAAAGCCTTCAAAACTGAGTTCAAAGTTTCTGTACCCAAAAATAGTAACTTTCCATAAATAGCAGCTCTGCACAAAATAGCCCTTATTGAATACAAAAAATAGAAATATTTTTGGGTGATGCAAGATTGCTCTTACACTCAGGATGCTCCTGCATCACTAGTTATCCTGACTTTCATGTGTCTTGATACAAACATAATCTCGCCATATCAAACTTAGGTAATCTCACTGCACTAGTCATCTTGACCTGCATGTCTTTGATGCTTAGGTGGGATTCCCAAATTTCTATCTGATATAGATCATATTCAGATCCACATAGTTATGCTACTATGTATTGTATGATCTTGCAACGCTACCAATAACGCTCAATGATGATAATTAGATGTCTATTGGCTTTGTGACCTTGCAAGTAAACCACTTTTCATATAGCTTGCATTCTTAGGTTCATGGTAGTTAGTTTTGCATCTTGCATATGGAGAGAGCTCTCCTTTATCTTTCATGGACTTGTTAATCAACTGCGCTCACCTTTCGCTTCTTCCTAATCATGTCTTTCACTTCTTGTCTTTCATATCACATCATTTTCCTTTCATTTCGGGATCAAAACCGAAATCCGAGTTCCCCTTGATTATTCCCGTCGCCTTTCTCCTTCTTCCGCATAGTTGGCTAACCTGTTGAGGCCTGATCCTTCGATCTTCGCTGGGGCATTCTTCACCTCTTCATCTCCATCTCTTTCAAACTTCCAGTCTTTCATTCACTTTCACATCCCAAGTTCCAATCCCCCTTCGTGGTGTTTACGGGTTGAGGGACCGATAGGTTCGTGCCCCATGTCCCATGTGTGGGGCATATCTTCACTGCTTGATGGTTATTCTATTCTCTTTCTTTGATTATGATTTCTAGTGATTTGACCATGTTCCTCTTGCCTCTGCTTTCCCTCTACCAAATTTCACTTTCGATCCCGAGGGGGCAGACACATCATATCTTATTGGCTATCTCTTTCCTAAGTGTTCAGTACTGTTGCTACTAGGCTGACCATGCAGGATTTGCTATCTCTCTGCACTTCATTCTTTGGAGTCAGATCACTATCTGCTTGCCTTCTTGGCTATCTCTTGCCTTCTTGGCTGATCTATTCTTTGACGTAATGTGTTCCCAAATTGATCACACATTAGTCAAAGAGGGGCAAATGCATACACCTAAAAATGGTCATCTAGACTATTAGCCCCTTTTGCTAAATCATCAATTACTTGCTCTTGATCAAATCCTAGCTCTATCATTTATTCAATTATTTTCTATGGGCTAACCATCTTATCCTAAGTCTTTATTTATTTAAAAGGAATATTTTCCCCTCTTTTAATAAATAAAAAGCCCCCACTTTTCCTCTTATCCTAAGTTGCACAAATAAAGCATTATTCTTATTTTATAAAAAGGGAAAAAGCATTTTTTGTCTCATATGGACACAAAAGTCAACTCCTATTTTCTCATTGGAGGATACTTGTGCACATGGATTGCTCCTCTTTTAAGCTCCACCGTTGATTAAATCTTTTGCCTCTTAATCTGTATGGTCCATTCCTTCTCATTTCCTTTAAAAGGAAAGCTCTCTTCTTCATTCTAGATCCTCAACTTTTTATGCTAACTTTATGCTGCAAGATTTCTAGGTCACTTTGGAGCTTTTGAAGATTTGGAGCATTCTTGCATTCTACATCTCATTCTTGCATTCTTAGCTTAGCTTCATATTTATGCTTTCTTAGATTAGCTTCATTTCTATGCTCTAGATTAGCTCACATAGATTAATTAGCTTGGGTTGTAACACTTGCATATTTCTTTTCATAGCTTAAATTGCATTTCCATTTCTAGCATAGCATTGCATTGCATTTTCATTCTTGATTCTTGAGGATATTGGCATTTTTGCCCTTGTCTTCATTGAATCTCCCATTGCATGGTTTACTAGCAAGGTTATAGGCTAAATAGCTCTAGCTGAGAGCATTCTTAAAAACCCTTGCACTCCATGCCTAGGGAGCTATGGATCGATTTGTGAGGGCTCATTCTTGAGTTTCCTTGCATGTAATGATCCATAGAAGTGTGACACATTTATAGCACATAGTTGGAATCAAATAATACGAGTTAATCTCATAACCAATATATTTCTTGATAATGAATGCATTCATCTTCATTTTTATATTCTCTAAATAAATTTCTTTCTCACATATGCAGTCTGGCTCTGATACCATGTTAAGATTTTAGGATCGCTGCAAATGTAATAGCACTACCTAGATTGTGTAGGGTATGTATTTTTCAAATACAACAATCTCTCTTGTTTATATTGGGAATGAGGCTATAAGAGACATGTCCCTTCATGGGACATGTCCATTCATTTTATAATGTTTCATTAATTAATCATATATTTGAATAATATATATTGATAATAACATATATAATATAATATATATATATTTATATATATATATATATATATATATATATATATATATATATATATATATATATATATATATATATATATATATATATATATATATATATATATATATATATAATGTTTCATTAATTAATCATATATTTGAATAATATATATTGATAATAATATATATATATATATATATATATATATATATTATTATTATTATTATTATTATTATTATTATTATTAATCAATACCTAAGTATTATATGTATTCTAAGTGATCATACAACTCAAGCTATAAACATTAACAAAATGAATTACATTTTATAAATAGTAAAGAGTATGCAATTAGATATTAATGTAAATTTTTAATTTGACTCATCCAATTATTTTTGACAATATATGAATACTAGTAAAACAAAATCCTGAAATGGCATTCCTCAAGATAAGATAACAAATGATAATCAATTTTTAGAGGTAAATAAAATTAATGAATTCTGAACTTTTGTAAATATTGATGAGCACTTAAATGATTCCCTTATATTTTTAATCTATAGTTTAATATGATAAATGATAGCCAAACATTAGAGTGTTCCATAAATTGTAATTCAACTTGATTAAAATAACTTAATAAATGGTGAACATCATCGTATACGCCGTAGATATAGAGCCTTAGTTTTGACGAATGCAATGTGCTGAATATCTCTTGTAGACTGGCGGACAAACCAACAAATTTCTTGATTAAATCTCTCAAGAATGTTTGGAACAATAATGTTATATACTCCAGTCCAAACAGAAGCAGATTGCACTCTATAAATTGGATTGGATTAGAATTCCGTGATACCCTTGTTATTTTTTAATCTATATTTTAATTTGGTCAATGATAAGCAAACAAATGAGATTCCCTTGTCTAGCTGGACGAATGCAATGTGCTGAATATATCTTTTAGATTGGCGGACCAAATTAACAAATTTCTTGATTAAATCGCTGAGGAATGCTTGGAACAATAAGGTTAGAAACTCCAGTCCAAGCAGAGGCAGATTGCACTCTATAAATTGGACTGGATTAGAATTTCTTCAAAGTAGTTTTCAAAGAGCATAAAAGAATATGGGGAAGGCAATGAAATTGTTTTGCATGCTGCTAACAATGGCATTTGTACTGGGCATGGAAGTAGCTCAGCCTCATGCTCAGTGCATTGACGATTTTGATTGTGACGATTTTGATATATTGGCAGGTATGGCTCAGCCTCAGCCTAACCCTAACCCTAATCCCTGCGATGATCCCTGCACAGAAATTGATGTGTTATGAAGGTCAAATGTGCTGCCACATAGGATTATGTGTTGACGGTGTGGGATTTTGCTAGGATATTACACAACCTTTGCCCCAATTTATATATTGATATATTGGCAGGTATGGCTCAGCCTCAGCCTGATCCCTGCGATGAAGAATGCACTGACATTGATATGTGTTATGAAGGTCAAATGTGCTGCCACATTGGACATTGTCGTGACGGTGTGGGATTTTGTTGGGATATTACGCAACCTTGCCCCAATTTTGTTAGCCTCAGTTATTCTCTATAATTTACTGATCTAACTGAGACTCTTCATTTTGTCTCTTCGGCTCGTTATTTCTGCATGTATGCCTAACTAAGGAAGCTTTTATTCAATTTATGTCTTCATCGTAATTTGCTCTTGCAAACGGTGGTTTAGTTCGCTATAAATCATGCATTATGTGCATATTGTAAATAATTTTTTATTTAATCATAGAATGAAAGATAGAATTTCATTGTTGATCTGCACTATTTTTATTCTATTTTTGCAAGCTATGTCATTTTTCTTATTTCCTAGCTAAAACTTGTTGAAAATTCTACAAATTTAACCTTTCAAAATAATTAATCTATTTTACTTTGGACATGTGCAAATATAATTATCATAGTTACACTTGCGATATTGCTGACATATTACACTACCTTGCCCCACTTGAACTTCTCAAAATAAATGATCTATTATGCTTTAGACATTTGCAAATAGTATTATCATAGTTTTAATCATGTTAAATTATATTATTAGATTGTGAAAAGTATAATGTTCTTGATTGTAACTTAATATAAGTAATACTATAAAGATTAGTTTGTTACCGTTGTTGTTTAATATTATGAGTCATTTACATTAGATTGTTCATTATTGTCTAAATTATTCAAGTTGAAAAGAAATTAAATTTTGATAGTTGTGAATGTATGACATCTTATATCTGTATTTTTTATTGTGAGCATATATGATTATCTAAGTAAACTTTAGGTTTTACTCAATTATAAAATCATCTACATAGAAGGGAGGTGGTCACTTTATTGCACTCTTAGTATGTTTTTTTAAAATGAGCACACATAAAAGGGGGATGATTATATTTTACTATGTAGGGTTTCATTTTCTTAAATTGATTATATATAAAACAACCATGGTTATCTTTTATTGTGTAGTAACTTATTTTCCTAAATTGATTATGGTCACTTTGTTGCACTTAGTATCTTGTTTTCTTAGAATGGTAATAGATGAAAGGGAGATGGTCATTTTAGGCTCACTCACCAAAGTTACACTAACAATAGTGATGATACTTCTATCCAAGAAGATGATGAACTTTAGATTCTTGTCAAATTGAAGAAGTGAGCATGAGAGGTGAAATAAAGAAATTAATTACCAATGAATAAATTAATAGTACTTCTTAGAGTAATATTTTCTTGTCCTTAATTGGTATATATGGTAATCTAGAAATGATTTATATAACATATGTGCAATGACTCTAGCTATGATATTTACACGAATATTAATGTCCCTCTTTGAAGATCATTCGCATCAAGAACTAGCACAAATTATATATGTGAAAATTCATTTCTAATTATTCCTACATTGATGGAGGTCACTAGAACTTTATTATGAATGAAAGATAAAATATAAAATTAATTATTTAGATTCTAGTAAAAAAAATGCAACCAATAATGTATCTATTAGTTGATGAAAGATAGCTATGGAAAAGAAAAGCCAGCAATATCTAAGAGAATCTAAGAGATGGAGAATAATCGGTCAAAAATATGAACAATTTATAATTTTTATTTGGTTATTAATTGGAATATGAAATATTTTGCAGATTTGACATTGAAAGATCTATCATTCCCTTGTGACATTTGACAAATGGATTACATAATTAATATGCTTAATATTTTGCATGCATCTTTTGCATAGACACACAACAAAGACGACGATAAAAACTAAGAAGATATTTCTTTTCTTTCTAATGATTATGACCATATGTCAACATTGATTGAAATAGGTATGTATATTTAGACCAGATACTTATATGGTGCACACATTTACATATGTGTAGTTACTTTTAAACATGTCAATCATCTGTAACATCAAAATTAATTATTATATATATCTATGTTGGAAGTGGTTCTTATATTTCTACTTAAATTTTCCATGTAAATTTTTTATAGGATATATTTGTAGTCATAGTAGAAGATGGAAACATAGAAGGTGTTAGTCATTATAATTTATTGTGTTGCACAAAAGAGACGACGAAGTTAACAAAAAGTAGAAACAAGTGATGTAATATTATTTCTTGCAGGTTCAATGATATAATGATGATATATCATGTTGATTTATCTAATTTATCACTTACTCCTAGCTTAGGAATTTCCAAGTTATGGGAGTAGGAATATGCTTTAGTCCTCTTTTCATTTAATAAACACACAAAAAGGGACATGAAGTAGTTTTCGAGCATGAGGAACCGAAAAAAGAATGACAACAATCCAAAAGGCAAGTTGACAATATATAAGAGAAATTTAAAGAGTTAAAGTAATCATTCGTGGATGAGAATAATTTTATTATTTGTATTTTTTTGTTATTTGGGATATGAAATATTTTATGGATTTGACATTCAAGGATCTATGATTCCATTCTAAATTTTGACAAATAGATTGCATACTTGATATGATTAAATAGTTTACAAACATCTTTGCATAAATGTATGAAACATACAAGGATAAAATCCTTAAATACATTCATTTGGTTTCTAATGATTATTAAACCATATGTAAATATTGATTAAAAAAGGTATGTATAATTAGGTCACATGCTTATATAGTGCAAAAAATAATATATGTGTAGTTACTTTTCAAAAATTTGACCTAGTGTAACTTCAAAAGTATTTGGTATATATCTAGGTTGAAAGTGGTTCTACTTTATTTAACTTGAATTTTCCTTGTAAATTTGTTGCGGGAGATATTTAGCAATCGTAGTGGAAGATATTATTTTGCACATAAGAGATGACGAAGTTAACAAAAGAAAAAACAAGTGATGGAATATTTTTTCTTGTAGGTTCAATGATGTATTGATGATCTATCATGATAATTTGTCTAAATTTGAATATATATTTTGAATTTGTTTTAAATATGTATTTGGTTTAAATTGATTCAATATTCAATATATTTTTCAAATTTTTTTTTATGTAGGTTACCTTGATAAAATTTGTTACTTATGAATTAGACCTTATACATGATCCTTGAAAATGTTATATCTTGTACCCTAAAAATGTTGCATGTATGTAAGTTTTTCCTTGGAATGTTGTTACCCACATAGGTTCAATTGTAGTGCAAGGTACATAATTCAAAAATCAAAATTATTGAACATGAGATTCATTTTGTGCATTATCAACTTGACAATAACATATATCATTATAACCACCTAGTAATTAATACTTCCTTATCTCTTCATCTAGTTCCATGATCATTTGGAAATCATAAGTGAAGACTAGACAATGATGATCACCAGATAATATTAATTGTTATTGAAGAGAATGATGAACTACTTGATGTGGTATGAATAACATCTCTGCTCGTCCTTGAAAAAATTACATAAATACATCTACTATCCTAGATCAAGTAAATTAAGATTTGTTCTACAAGTTTGCGAATAAACTTTACACATGCACTGTATGTATGTATGTATGTATGTGTACACACACACACACAGATATTTATATATGTGTGTGTGTGTGTGTATGTCACACACACACACACACACACACACATAGATATATATATATGTGTGTGTGTGTGTGTGTGTGTGTGTGTCTATATATGTATATATATGTGTATGTATACATATACACTCGTGCACACACAGACAATTATTTTATTTGAAATTTTTAATGTTTGCGATCTAATAAATAAATTATTATAATATTAAACATGAACTATGCAATGAGTCTTTTTAAAGAAGTCTCATGTGTCGGGCTAGAGGGATTATTAGATTAGATTTAGGTTACCATTAAACAAAAGTTATGATCAAGTTTCAATCATGGCCACAATTCGACTTGGGATTTCATTATATTAGAGGTAAGATTCATTTTTTTAAAATTAAATTAGTTACATTTTATAAAATGATAAAGGATATGCAATTGCACTTAATTAGATATTAATGTAAGTTTTTAGTTTAATTCATGAAATTATTATTAAAATATATGAATGAGAGTAAAATGAGAGCAATTGCCTATTGATAATAAAATATTTAATCTTCTAAAAAATGATAGCTCTTGTCTTATTTTACTTATATTTTTTAAAATATACGTATGCTAGTTAATACATCTCTTGGATTGTGTACAAAACTAATGCATACTAACCCTTGCTTGATGGTTTGTAGAACTTATTCAACAAATTTATTTTGTGTATATTTTATAATCATTCTATTCATTTTGTGTATATTTTGCAATTATTCTATTTCATGAGATACCATCACTCTGAACATTTTTTCAAACAAATGACATTTCTTATCCATGCATTGATATTTTTCTTACATGTGTACAATAGAATTTCCAACTACAATATCTGAAAGAAAACCCCCCTTCCATTAATCTTTTATGGATCTCCATACCCTATTTGAGAACTCCCATTTTGGTAGGGTGGGAAGGATGTTGGAAAAGATTATTTGCATTCACTTGAAAGTTTCAAAAGCCTTTTCAGAGAGTCCATTTTGTGATTATCCTATAATTATGGCATTCTACAAAACATTAGTTCCTCGAGGAATTTAGTCAAATAGTTCACTGGATTTGTTTGTGGTCCCATATTTTATATATATGTCTAGTAGGCTGGTTGCAACATCTGACAAAATTCCTCTCATTTATGCATTCACAAATGTTAATACCATTTTCCAAAGCTCCAAGTTTTTTGTACACCTACAAATTTATTTTTCTTTAAAATTTCTAGAGGCTCTTCAAGAAATACCCTCTATGAAAATTGTGAAATAATTGTAATCCATAAGATTAGTTGCCATGAACATACTGATGAAAGTGAGAAGAATTCCCATGTATTTTTAATGTATGTAAACGTTTCCAAAGCATCCAAATCCCAAATATCATAGTCAATAAAATCTTGAATATTTAGTCGCCTATTGAGATCTAATTGTACGCATCGGTTTTCATCCCAATTTTTTTTTAAGAAGCCATAAAAATATGAGGCTTGTGCTAATGATAGGGATGTATTCATATGTAGAGGTTAATATTTCAGGAGCAAGTCTATGTGTGCGACGAGTAATTGGCCAAGGATGCATCCCAAGATAAGCAGCCAGTGCTTGATAACTTGAGCACAAAAATTGTCTTTGTTTTCGCCCTTCCTATATATCCTACTTAACAATTCGGCTGGCTGATCTTTGTTAGGTCAACAGTGTTACCGTAAAGTATCTGGATGTGAGAGTGTTTTGAGAATGAGACACTCTCGATAGGATGCACTATAATGTAAAAGACTATCGGCTAAAGATGCAAATATTTTCTACCATTTGTACTATGAGATTACCCAACCTAATGATTTGAGCTTAAATGCTTTCAATATTTAAAGTCTAATTTGGGACATGCTAGGTAACATCAAGCATGTGATTAAGTTAAAAGAATCAAATGAGTGAGTGTTTTCATTTGGGAATGACTATTCAAAGGATATTAGGATATATTCTCTTGTAAAATATGATGGATCTAGAAATGAAAAGGTATAAAATGTTTAATATAATAATATAAATTCTATTGCTGAAATATATGGTACAAATGATAGACATGTAGACATTCAACTTTTGGTTCCTAAGCATGAATTCAAGAAGAATGTGCTTTATAATTTCAATAACCTTGATTTTGTTCATAATGATCTTTTCCTACTATGTGAATTTTTTTAGTTGGGAATGAAATGAATTTTCTATGTGTCCAAGGTAATAAATCTGATATAATTGCTACTTAAAATGTGAGTAACTTTTGAGAGGGTAGAATGAATTATCTATAGTACACCCATATGCTTATGAATAGAGTGAAAGGATAAATGAAGAGATGCTTAATGGAATTAACTAATTTAAATACATTAACAAATAAAAATATCAATATGGTGTAGCCAAAGGGTATCATGTAAATGGGAGACAAGTGCCTACATGAGGTGCTACTACTATTATTATTTTTCTTTTCAAAAAAAACATGAGCAACTTTTGGGGCTTACGAAATGTATTATATTATGATAACTGAGGGTATTATAAATGTACTACCAAGACAATATCCAAAGATGCAAATAGTGAAATGTTTTTTGAGTTATTTTTTCAAGCAATGTTAATAGATCAATCATATTCATTCGTTCGGTGGATAGGTTCTTACAAAATGTCAATGTCCCTAGTAGATGTAAATAGGGTAAATTCTAAGTATACACGTATCTTATATCATGTAGACTATGTTTTGGGATATTAAGATGATGATTTTTTCTTAGGAAATATGTAGTATTCCTCTAGAATAAATGAAAATCAACACGGAATGTCTATTTCATAACTCCATGAGTGTTTCTTGATGTATTCTATTTAAATTAGAAATACCATGACATGGCCAAATATATGGCATATGGCATGATCTTGCAGATTTTTTAGGGGTGTGATGACATTGCATAACAACTCTAGAGTTTGGCCAAAATGTTGATGAAGTTTTTGATTTATAATTATTTGGATTGATTGTTCTATAGCTACCAATTTTTTCATATATATATATATATATAGTCTTCTATCTTTGTGTAAATTTGATACTTGGTAGTTATGACAATAAAATAATGAGAATACACAAACTATGGTTGATAAGAGTGAGGAAAATGAGTGCAATTTATATATATATTCAATTCAAATCGACGATGAGGATCAAGGACAAATTGATGGATATTGATGTAACCCAATTTTAATCAAAAACCAATATCATAGAAAATACATGAAAACACAGATGATTTCAAAATCCACAATTCTTCAGTATTCATCCAACTATCCTTTTTGTCTTACAATAACATGAAAATACTAATTTTTAACCAAATTCAAAATTACCATTTTTGGTAGATTTTCACAAAATCCATTTTTTGCCATTTTGAAAATAACTCCTAGAAAAATAAATTTTTCCCCTAAAGCTACCCTAAACTAAGATAAGAAGAATTTCCAAGTAATCTTTGAAATTAGAAACATGATTTTGAAGTTATTAAGAAACACAACTTTATAAAAACTCAAAAAAAATACTGAAAGCCAATTTTGGAGGCCTAAACAAACTTTCTGGCTCTTGGAAAAGTGTCGTAACGGCTCCAAATGGCATCTCTAAGCAATCTACCCGTAAAATTTCAGCCAAAATGAATAATTGAGTCAAAAGTTATGACTATCAGAAGTTCCTGCATCGGCTATGTTCACACTTGAAGAATAAAAAATGGAAATTGACATGATTATGATAAATTCAAGTTGTGCATTTGGAAAATGGCAAACTTATGACAAGATGGAAATGGAAAATTGGTTTGTAAAAGTAATTGAGAAATACAATACATAAATCAAGGGTAGAAATTAGGGGAAAAGGAAAATGAAATTTGTAATGAGTGAATGAAGGAGATGAAGGTTGAATTACTAGGTGGAAGCACAACTAGGGAAAATCAAGCCAAATTTGTGGGAGGGGATAACATAAACTGAAATTTATTAATTCCCATATTTAGGAGATAAATTAGTTAATTAATTAATTGTGTGATAATGGAAAAAGGAAAATTAATTAATTCAATGTATTTATCATGGTATAGGAATTAGGAATAAGGTATAAATTATTGGTTATTCTCCCCTAGAGAGGATAATTAATCAATTGTTGAGATTAAATGATTAAGGATCAAGTTGACAAAATTAAAGCACACAAATTAATAATTAACTAAATAATGATTTTTATTTAGGTAATGAAGACTGAATAATATTGACAAAAAATCAAAATCAAATGTGCAACATAAAGGAATGATTAGAACAACAACACAACACATTTTTGAAACGAGCACCAAGATGTTAAAAAGAGGCACCATAGGTGTTGACTATTTTTTAGCATATGCATTTTGTCCATCTTTGAGACAATGTGATTCAGAGTGTTGTTTCAAAGAAAAATCAAAAGATCATGCCTCAGTGGATTGAAGGAATAGAGGTAGGTTACCCTCTTGAAAAATTGGCTAAAATTTGTCATGAGGATAATTTTTTTAAATGACTACTAGGAATTATGGAAGAAATATTAGTAAAAACCATAAATTAGATGGAGAAGAGTTAATAATGATGAAACCTTTCTTTCATAAGTGCGATTTATCATTAGAGAAAATTATTTAAGATGGAAAAGTGGATGCAACACACCATGGTATAGAAAACCAAGGTGAGAATGCAATTCCTTTGTCTAAAATAAATACATTACAAACATAGAATGTTCCACCCATCCCGAATCATTGGACATAGCTTCCCTAGAACTTCATGAAAATGCCCAACATATAGAAGATGAAAAGAAAAATAAATGACCATAAACTATCTCGACCAGTCTCATCACTTGTGAATATCCTTAGAATAGAAAAGTTGATTATATAATAAAATTGATGACATATGGTCCATAGAATAGGCATGTCAAGAGCTTTTTTGAAAACTTGTTTTGCATTTTACATCCTTATTTTATGTCAAGAACAAGAGATGTATTTTGATGGAATATACGTAAGAAAGATTACAAATGGATCAGATAAGGAAATATGGACTAAAATGTGTTGTAAGATAGGTGATATGGACTAAAGGGGTGTGGGTAAGGTAAGAGATATGGACTAAAACAATATGGACAACGTGAAGTGGATAGAATGAAAATGCTTATGAAGATCCTTGACATTGTCAAGATCAAAGAAGGGAAAAAAGGATTATTGATGTTGATAGGATAATGGATATAAGGGATATAATATAATAGAGGATATGTGATGCAGGAGCATCTTGGGTGTAAGAGCAATCTTGTATCACCCAAAAAATATTTATGGTTTTGTTTTCAATAAGGTCTATCTTGTGCAGAGCTGTTATTTGTGGAAACTTGCTATTTTTAGTAAGTTGGTCATTCGATCTTGGAATGTTTTGATTTCTTCCCTGGAGGTTCATTTTGGTCATATCAGCCTGCCAGTAAAGTTTCATTAATAGATCAAGTATAGCTTTGTAGATATTGAAGATTTTTGATATTGGCAATAGGGTACAAAAATTTTGAGCTCAATTTTGAAGGCTTTAGAGGCCCCAGATGAGGTCAAATTTTTGGCTGAATGAAGCTTTCTTAATTTAATTGTTGTAGAGATCCTCGTGCCCTTTCTGAAATGGGGTTATAATAGTCAATCAAGTCAATGGGTGATGACTTATGGTCTCTGGAAGTTGGGTCACCTGAAATGGTGGAAAATGATTTTCCTTCAAAATTTATGTTTGGATTTCAAAGTTATTTTGAGCCGACTTTGATGTAATAAATTGTAAAATAAAATAATTCTAGGTTTGGTCGGCCTTGTTGGCTAAAATTCTGGAACCTTCCCAGGTGGTGGAAAATTGCCTATATAAGGAAGGTTGTAGTGTTGTCTTAGGCAGTTTAGGACAGTTCTGGGTATTGATTCGAGGCTTTGTCCTATAGAATATTGTAAGGGAATGCCCATGCGGCTTTGCATATTGTAATTCTAAAAGTTTGTAATTCCACATTTGCGTAGATAATAAGAAGCCCATTTTATGTTCTTCCATATTGTTGTTGTTTCTCTTTTTTTGTTATGTGTTTGTGGTATTAAGGGGAGCACCCTTCATCAATAGGTATCAGAGTAGGAGTTCCTGAGTGTGTAAACAAATCGCCGATTGTGAGGCAGTTTACACCAGGACCGTGGGACCGTGGGTTAGGGTTTTTATATAAATAGATCACCAATTGTGAGGTAGTTTGCACTAGGACCGTGGGTTAGAGTTTCTATGTAAACAGATCGCCGACTGTGAGGTAGTTTGCACCAAGACCGTGCTTAGGGTTTTAGCGTGCATCACGAAAATGCCTCCACAAAGGGAATGTGGTAGAAGAGCTGGTGTTGTAACACCTGAGGTTAGAGCACTTCAGAGACAAGTGCGAGCATTGCAAGAGGAGATTCGCAGAGGAATGAATCTTAATGACAAAGATGAAAGTGAGGACGAAGCTCAAGAAGAAGCTCAAGAAGGAGAAGTTGAAGTTGTGAACCAGGAGGAAGAAAGATTTTTTCAGGCCATTTCCAAGATTGGAAAAGACCTAAGATCGAGGTTCCTACATTTTCAGGAAATCTTAACCCAGAAGAATTGATCAACTGGATCAATGAATGTGAAGAATATTTTGAGTATGAAGATATTGAGGATCCTGATAGGGTCAAATTTGCGAAGGTCAGACTGAAAGGTCATGCAAAGATTTGGTGGCAAGAGATTCAATTGGAGCAAAATAGAAGAGGGAAAGATAAAATCACAAGATGGGATCAGATGGTGGATAAATTTAAGAAATAGTTAATCCTTGTTGATTATGAGCTTGACCTACTCAAGAAAATGTAAAGTTTAAAGTAAGCGGGATGATCTTTTCAGGAGTATACAAAGGAGTTCTATCGAATCCTCATCAGAACAGGCCATGCAGAAGCTGATAAGGAAAAATTTTTTCGTTACCTTAATGGGTTAAGGCCAAGCATTCAGGAGGAGTTGAATCTAATTTGAATGAACAATATTGAAGAGGCATACCAGTTTGCCCTAAAAGTAGAGGAAAAGTTGAACAAGAAGTTTGAGAGCAGACAAAGCAGTAGAGGTCGTGATGGAAGATTTGCTGGACGATCATATGAAGGTCGAAATGAAGATCCAAAAAAGTGGGATGAGGCCAGTAACAGTTAGAATCAGAGAGGAGATAATTTCAATCATTTCCAAGATCAGAATAATAGATATCAAAGAGGAAGAGAAGAGGACAAGGTTCAGGAAGAGGAGGCTTTCGTGGAACATGTTTTCACTGCAGAGAAGAAGGTCATAGGGCATTTGAATGTCCTCAATGCCAAGGAAGGACAAATAAGAGGAATGAAGGCCAGGCCAAAGTTGCACATGTAGATTAAGATGTCAAATCATCAAATTCTAAAGATGTTGAAAGAGGAGAAATGCTGATCAACAGAAGAATCCTGATGAGTGGTGAGAATGAACCTGAAC
The DNA here is from genome assembly GCA_027943335.1 of Chamaecyparis obtusa. Taxonomy (NCBI): domain Eukaryota; kingdom Viridiplantae; phylum Streptophyta; class Pinopsida; order Cupressales; family Cupressaceae; genus Chamaecyparis; species Chamaecyparis obtusa. The sequence continues at coordinate 85,157 of BSBK01003835.1, forward strand.
AAAGGAGGAGCCTATTTCACACTAGGTGCAAGTGTGAGGGTAAGTGTTGTGATGTGATTATTGATAGTGGTAGTACTAATAATTTGGTGTCAGAAGAGATGGTGACAAAGTTGAAGCTCAAGAGGCAAAAACATCCACATCCATATCAGGTTGCCTGGGTGCAGGATGACCACAAGGTCATGGTTAGTGAACAGTGCCTAGTAAAGTTTAAGATTGGCAGGTACCATGATGAGGTATTATGTGATATCATATCTATGGATGCATGTCACATGTTTTTGGGTAGGCCGTGGTAGTTTGATAAATGTGTTGTACATGATGGTTGTGCGAATACCTATTCCCTAACAAAGGATGGACTGCGACATAAGCTAAAGCCATTGAAGGAAATAGAAGAAAAGGTATGTGGTAATGCAAGAATAACTTTTGTTGATAGAAGAAATTTCTTAGATGGTATGCAACATGAGCATATGTGGTTTACCTTAATTCCAAAGGCTGGGAAAGAGGAAGTAGATGATGTTCTTGTAGAAGTTATAGATTTGTTGAATGAGTTTCAGGATATTGTGTCCGATAATGTGCCTGGTGGATTACCACTAGTAAGAAATATCAGTCATCAGTTGGACTTGATTCCAGGAGCCAGTTGACCAAATAAGGCAGCATACAGAATGACACTAGCAAAAAGTGAAGATTTCAAGACAGGTTTGAAGTTTAGTTTATCACATCATCCACAAATTGTATATGGAAGTAGTCCCAGAAATGCATCTGAGTTGAGGAAGATAGATAAAGGAGAAATAAGTAGTGCTGAAGCTAAGGCTTTTGTAGAACACTTGAAGAACATCCTTGAGGAGGTGAGGAAGCATATTACCAAGATGAATGTGCAGTATAAGGCTGAGGCAGATGTGAAAAGGAGGCATAAGGAATTCCAGGTTGGAGATGAAGTCATGGTTCATTTGCAGAAGGAGAGATTTCCAGTTGGTACATATAACAAGTTGAAAATGAAAAAATTTCAGCCATGTAAGATACTGAAGAAGCATGATTCGGGAAATGCATATGAGGTCGAGTTACCTACTGAGCTGAATATTTCACCAATATTTAATATTTCAGATCTAATAGAGTATCATGAAGGAGGTGTTGAAGATGAGGTTACAGCAGCACAGTGGAGTATTCCAGCAACTACTTCAGATATCAAGGAGATTGAAGGCATACTGGATAGTCATGTTGGTAGAAGCACAAGGAACAGGACATATGAAGAATATATGTTCAAGTGGAAAGGATGACCTCTTGAAGATTCATCATGGCTGACAAGGGAGGAGGTTAACCGTCTTGGTTTTCCTCTTCACACCTAAGACGTGATGGGGTCACTTCTCAAATTACCTCGGGTGTCTGATGCAGGAGCATCCTAGGTGTAAGACCAATCTTGCATCACCCAAAAATATTTATGGTTTTGTTTTCAATAAGGGCTATCTTGTGCAGAGCTACTATTTGTGGAAACTTGCTATTTTTAGTAAGTTGGTCATCCGATCTCGAAATGTTTTGATTTCTTCCCTGGAGGTTCATTTTGGTCATATCAGCCTGCCAATAAAGTTTCATTGATAGATCAAGTCTAGCTTTGTAGATATTGAAGATTTTTAGTATTGGCAACAGGGTACAAAAAATTTGAACTCAATTTTGAAGGCTTTAGAGGCCCCAGATGAGGTTGAATTTTCAGCTGAATGAAGCTTTTTTAATTTAAGCATTGTAGAGCTCCTTGTGCCCTTTCCGAAATGGGGTTATAATAGTCAATCGGGTCAACGGTTGATGACTTATGGTCTCCGGAAGTTGGGTCACCTGAAATGGTGGAAAATCATTTTCCTTCAAAAAATTTGTTTGGGTTTCAAAAGTTATTTTGAGCCGACTTTGATGTAATAAATTGTAAAATAAAATAATTCTAGGTTTGGTCGGCCTTGTTGGCTAAAATTATGGAACCTTCCCAGGCGATGGAAAAATGCCTATATAAGGCTGTAGTGTTGTCTTAGGTAGTTCGGGATAGTTCTGGGTAGCAGATCTGGGTATTGATTCGAGGCTTTGTCCTACAGAATATTGTAAGGGAATGCCCATGTGGCTTTGCATATTGTAATTCTGAAAGTTTGTAATTCCACATTTGTGGAGATAATAAGAAACCCATTTTATGTTCTTCCATATTGTTGTTGTTTCTCTTTTTTTATTGTATTTGTGGTATTAAGGGGAGCACCCTTCATCAAGTGGTATCAGAGCAGGAGTTCCTGAGTGTGTAAATAGATCACCGATTGTGAGGCAGTTTACACCAGGACCGTAGGTTAGGGTTTCTGTGTAAACAGATCGCTGACTATGAGGTAGTTTGCACCAAGACTGTGGTTAGGGTTTCAGCACGCATCACAAAAATGCCTCCATCAAGGGAACATGGTAGAAGAGATGGTGTTGTAACACCTGAGGTTAGAGTACTCCAGAGACAAGTGCAAGCATTGCAAGAGGAGATTCGCAGAGGAATGAATCTTAATGTCAGAGATGAAAGTGAGGATGAAGCCGAAGAAGAAGATCAAAAAGGAGAAGTTGAAGTTGTGAACCAGGAGGAAGAAAGAATTTTTCAGGCCATTTCCAAGATTGGAAAAAGACCTAAGATCAAGGTTCCTGGATTTTGAGGAAATCTTAACCTAGAAGAATTGATCGACTGGATCAATGAATGTGAAGAATATTTTGAGTATGAAGATATTGAGGATCCTGATAGGGTTAAATTCGCAAAGGCCAGACTGAAAGTTCATGCGAAGATCTGGTGGCAAGAGATTCAATTGGAGTGAAATAGAAGAGGGAAAGATAAAATCACAAGATGGGATCGGATGGTGGATAAATTGAAGTGACAGTTAATCCCTGTTGATTATGAGCTTGACCTACTCAAGAAAATGCAAAGTTTGAAGCAAGCGGGATGATCTTTTCAGGAGTATACAAAGGAGTTCTATTGAATCCTCATCAGAACAGGCCATGTGGAAGCTGATGAGGAGAAAGTTGCTCGTTACCTTAATGGGTTGAGGCCAAGCATTCAGGAGAAGCTGAATCTGGTTCGAATGAACAGTATTGAAGAGGCATACCAGTTTGCCTTAAAAGTAGAGGAAAAGTTGAACAAGATGTTTGAGAGCAGATAAAGCGGTAGAGGACATGATGGAAGATCTAGTGGATGGTCATATGAAGATCGAAATGAAGATCCAAAAAAGCAGGATGAGGTTAGTAATAGTTAGAATCAGAGAGGAGATAATTTCAATCATTTCCAAGATCAGAATAATAGAGATCAAAGAGGAAGAGGAAGAGGACAAGGTTCAAGAAGAGGAGGCTTTCGTGGAACATGTTTTCACTGTGGAGAAGAAGGTCATAGGGCATTTGAATGTCCTCAACACCAAGGAAGGACAGATAGGAGGAATGAAGGCCAAGCCAGAGTTGCACATGTAGATGAAGATGCCAGATCATCAAATTCTAAAGATGCTGAAAGAGGAGAAACGTTGATCAACAGAAGAGTCCTACTGAGTGGTGAGAATGAACCTGAACAAAGGAGGAGCCTGTTTCACACTAGGAGCAAGTGTGAGGGTAAGTGTTGTGATGTGATTATTGATAGTGGTAGTACTGATAATTTGGTGTCAGGAGAGATGGTGACAAAGTTGAAGCTCAAGAGGCAGAAACGTCCACATCCATATCGGGTTGCCTGGGTGCAAGATGACCACAAGGTCATGGTCAGTGAACAGTGCCTAGTAAAGTTTAAGATTGGCAGGTACCATGATGAGGACTATGTGATATCATATCTATGGATGCATGTCACATGTTGTTGGGTAGGTCGTGGTAGTTTGACAGATGTGTTGTACATGATGGTCGTGCGAATACCTATTCCCTAACAAAAGATGGAGTGCAACATAAGCTAAAGCCATTGAAGGATACAGAAGAAAAGGTATGTGGTAATGCAAGAATAAATTTTGGTGATAGAGGAAATTTCTTAGATGGTATGTGGCATGAGCATATGTGTTTTACCTTAATTCCAAAGGCTGGGAAAGAGGAAGTAGAAGATGTTCCTGTAGAAGTTGCAAATTTGTTGAATGAGTTTCAGGATATTGTGTCCGATAATGTGCCTGGTGGATTACCACCAATAAGAAAGATCAGTCATTAGTTGGACTTGATTCCAGCAGCCAGTTTGCCAAATAAGGCAACATACAGAATGACACTAGTAGAAAGTGAAGATTTGAAGATAGGTTTGAAGTTTAGTTCATCACATCATCCACAGATTGTATATGGAAGTAGTCCCAGAAATGCATCTGAGTTGAGGAAGATAGACAAAGGAGAAATAAGTCGTGTTAAGCTGAGGATTTTGCAGAACATTTGAAGAACATCCATGAGGTGAGGAAGCATACTACCAAGATGAATGTGCAGTATAAGGCTAAGGAAAATGTGAAAAGGAGGCATAAGGAATTTTAGGTTGGAGATGAAGTCATGGTTCATTTGTGGAAGGAGAGATTTCCAGTTGGTACATATAACAAGTTGAAAATGAAGAAATTTGAGCCATGTAAGATACTGAAGAAGCATGATTCAGAAAATGCATATGAGGTCAAGTTGCCTACTAAGCTGAATATTTCACTAGTATTTAATGTTTCAGATCTGACAGAGTATCATGAAGGAGGTGTTGAAGATGAGGTTACAGCAGCACAGTGGAGTATTCCAGCAACTAGTTCAGATATCAAGGAGATTGAAGGCATACTAGATAGCCATGTTGGCAGAAGCACAAGGAACAGGACATATAAAAAATATTTGTTCAAGTGGAAAGGATGACCTATTGAAGATTCATCATGGCTGACAAGGGAGGAGGTTAACCGTCTTGGTTTTCCTCTTCACACCTGAGATGTGATGGGGTCACTTCTCAAATTACCCCGGGTGTTTAATGCAAGAGCATCCTGGGTGTAAGAGCAATCTTGCATCACCCAAAAATATTTTTGGTTTTGTTTTCAATAAGGGCTATCTTTTGCAGAGCTGTTATTTGTGGAAACTTGCTATTTTTAATAAGTTGGTCATCCAATCTCAGAATGTTTTGATTTTTTCCCTGGAGGTTCATTTTGGTCATATCAGCCTGCCAATAAAGTTTCATTGATAGATCAAGTCTAGCTTTGTAGATATTGAAGATTTTTGGTATTGGCAATAGGGTACAGAAACTTTGAACTCAGTTTTGAAGGCTTTAGAGGCCCCAGATGAGGTCGAATTTTCAGCTGAATGAAGCTTTCTTAATTTAGGCATTGTAGAGCTCCTCGTGCCCTTTCCTAAATGGGGTTATAATAGTCAATCAGGTCAATGTGTGATGACTTATGGTCTCCGAAAGTTGGGTCACCTGAAATAGCGGAAAATGATTTTCCTTCAAAATTTATGTTTGGGTTTCAAAAGTTATTTTGAGCCGACTTTGATGTAATAAATTGTAAAATAAAATAATTCTAGGTTTGGTCAGCCTTGTTGGCTAAAATTCTGGAACCTTCCCAAGTGGTGGAAAAATGCCTATATAAGGAAGGTTGTAGTGTTGTCTTAGGCAGTTCAGGACAGTTCTGGGTAGCAGATCTGGGTATTGATTCGAAGCTTTGTCCTACAAAATATTGTAATGGAATGCCCATGTGGCTTTGCATATTGTAATTCTGAAAGTTTGTAATTCCACATTTGTGGAGATAATAAGAAGCTCATTTTATGTTCTTGCATATTGTTGTTGTTTCTCTTTTTTTGTTACGTGTTTGTGGTATTAAGGGGAGCACCCTTCATCAATATGAAAAGGGTATAATATGATAGGATTTAACATGGATAGAACCTTCCCCCAAGTATGGAACACAACAGGTTTATAGATTATGCATGATGCATGTTTTTCACATTTGCATCATCGTACTTTCCCAAAGTGTGTGTTTTCCAATTTTTTACTAGTAGTAAAATTATTTCTCTTTACTATATTTCATGTCACCAAGATGCATTGTTTCTATGTTTTCATTAAGGGAACTTCTTTTTTCTCTATTTATTTTTCTTTTTTTTTAAATTGACATTTTGGAAATAATGGATGCATGGTAGAACATGGATGTAGGAATCAAGCATATTTCTATTTAGATGGTACTCTTGAAGGACATGTAATAATAGACAATATCTATTCATGGTATGATCAAAGACGTTGGTAGGGTACTGACAAAGGGAGATAAAATTGATAATTGGATGAAGTGGGATAAGGATTTGGGAAAAGGATTGGATAGATTAGATGAAAGGATAGAAAATATGTGTAATAGAGGGAGTGTAAGAAGATTTTATTTTGAGTGGATGTTAATGTGTGAAAAATTAACATTGGCACACACCTTGAGGGGTAGTAGAGAGATGGTAGACAATCAAATTCAGAATTTGGAGATTTAATGGAGGAATATATATGGATTTGGGATATAAGGACCCAAAATGGATTTTGAAGGTGGGAGACATTTAGATGGAGGGATAGAAAATTTGGATGCTAACTTTGTTTTTTCTTTAGAATTTTATGCTTCGAGGAGATTCTTGGGAATCCACGCGGTCTTTTATTTTTCATTATTTCATGGGTGGCTGCAAGAAGTTGAGTCCCACTCTTGGGCAAAAAGTGGAATTATTTTCCCTATTTTTTAAAATTTATGTCAATTGATGTCAAAATTTGAGGCACTTAAAGGTTGAATCTTGGAAAACTTCAGTAATATAAAATTTAGTGCTCGGAGTCTACTTTTCAAATATTTAATTTATTTCAGTACCCACATGCTATAATTTGAATTTTAGTAGGCAAGTTTAAAAACCACTTTTTCAAAATGATTGTTTCATGACCACACCACACATGTACGACCACCCTTTTTTGAAGTAAATAAATACATTTTTGTGAATCCTTCTAGGGAAAGGTACCAAAAACACTTAAGATTGATCAGAATATTTTATCCTTTTTTATTGAATATTTTTTATAAAAAAATAATTGACTATAAAGTACATTTTTGAAACCTCCGGTGTACGACCACCATAATTTGATGATAACTTCAATTTTTTTCAAAAAAAAATTATTTTTAAAGAAATTATATGTAGATTGTTGTCATATAACTCATTTTTCAAAAATCGTAAAATCAAAAAAATTATTAAAATTTTAGTTAGTCTTAGTATTTCAAGTTTAGGTACCACATTGGCTTAATAAATATTGTAAAAATACTAAAATTTATCATATCACTATAAAATTTATTTTTTTAGAATTTGTAAAATAAGAACTAAAATGGGTTTTCATTTCGTCGAAAAATTCATTTGGGAAGGTGTCCAAAAAATTATGGCAAGGCAAAAAATTTATATTGTAATGTCTTGGCCATATTTTTGTAGGGCCAAGCATAGGCTTGGTCCCACCAAGCCTATCCCAAACCAAATACGAAGGCAAAAGGTACAGTTGCCACTCATAGTTTTAAAAAATGGGTGTCTATTTTGATATGGACCGTTGAATACAAAACGGGCACCCGATTTAGAAACGGGCACCCGTTTCATTAAAATAACAAACGTTTATTTTTTAAAGAGTCGTTGCAGCCAAAAAATAGGACTATGAGCCCGATCTCAATAATTGATGAGTATTCAATCATTTTTTGACTGATTTGTACTGCAGACAGAATATTTTTTGTCAACATTCTCTTTTTTTGTCTTGTTTTAGATCTAACATGAAGAGAATCATTTGAATTCAAATTTTGGTACTAACATGAGCTCAAAGATATGCATAAAGAGGCTAAGGAAGGTTCTAAAAACTGAGGAGGTTGCAAAAAATAGAGAGAAGGAGGTGAAATGATAACTAGAAAGAAGAGAAAGAATTTGAAAACTGAATAATGTTGGAGCATCGAGCTCAACAATTATTTCAGAAGAGGAGAACAATGAAGACAACATGATGTATGTGGATGTTGAAGAAGAAAATACAATATAAGAAAATTCAAGTGCATCTTCTAATCTAGTATTGGATACAGGTAAATCTTCACATCCAAATGTAACTTATTCTGATAAAGAAGTTCGTCATTTTCTAGAAGTGGGTTAGAATATAAATGATCTAAATTTTATTCTTAAAAATAGAGTAACAAATTTAATTGCACATCAAACTCCATAAATTTAATTGCACATCAAACTAAAAGTCAAACCCTGATTGAAAGTGAAATTCAAACACCAATTCAAATTGAAATCAACAATGTGGATGTAGACATAGGTATGTGCAGGATCATGGTATGCCAAAATGTGGTGATGTGAAAAAGAAGTCCGAATTGATAGACTCTTTGAAAAACAACTATAACTTTCAAACAATGTAACATTTTTGAAATCTAAAATATACATCACATTCTACGCTTCACCTAATACAATAATAATAAATAATTCTTTCAATTTGATGAAGTTTAGACTAAGTTAAGGTGGTCAGACACGAGAGTTTTATATTCAACAAAATTTGTAGCAAAAAAATCATAATTAATTATTTACTTAGAAAAAAAATACAAAAAACTATACATCACATCAAGACATGAGTCTACTACTTTTATCTAGAATCTTTTAAAAAAATATTATCATTTGATTTTGTTTAATGTGGTCAGACATACACCTACTTGTTATCTTTCTAATTTTGATTGATAGGCTTATTGAAAAATAGCTATAACTTTCAAACTGTATAACATTTTTAAAATTCAAAACATGTGTCACATTCTATGATTTTCCTACTACAAGAAAAATAAAAAAAGTTTTCAATTTGATAAAGTTTAGACTAAGTTAATGTGGTTAGACATGAGAATTTTTGTATTTTGAAAAAGTTGTAGAAGAAAAATCATAATTGATTATTTACTTGGAAATAAATTTTTAAAAAAATGTGTCACATCCTGACATGAGTCTACTACTTATACCTAGAATCTTGTAAAAACAAATTATTATTTGATAATGTTTAAGGTGGTCAGACATACACCTACTCCTTATTTTTTTCCTAAAATTTTTGTACTACTCATTGCAATTTGAAATTTTCAACATATAGAATAATTTTTTTTAATAAAGGCCTAGTTTTTTAGAAAATAAATTAAATTTTCTACAAATTCTCTTCTTACATATTTTTGATATAATATTTATAACTTGTTCAATTTTTATGTCAACTTGCCTAAACCTGATTTTCTAAATTTCCATTGCCACTTAAGGGCTTGGTTTGGCATACCATGATCCTGCACATACCCACATAGAAACACCAATCGAGAAAGAAAATCCTTTGAATGATAATGAAATGAATGAAAATTTTCAAATTAAAAGTGAGTTGCTAGACAATCTACTTGCTTTGGTTTTATGGAGACAGATTAGGACACACGCGACCGGATTGTTTAGACAATTTTTTTATAATATGAAATTTGGGTTTCAATGTCAACCAATGTTACAATTAATTAAAATGGCTAAAATCTGAAAAGTGATGAAGAGGTTAGGCATTTATGTGAAATCCAAGAAGAAGGATGAGTCTCTAAAATAAGTTGCATCAAATATTTCTAGTGTCTTTGACACAATCGGAAAGAAAAGTCATTCTAAAGATAGTAATGCAGCACGAAAAGCAATAACAACAACATTAGTAAACAAAAATACCACTGATAAAAGAATGATTTCAAATATAAGTGGATATCTTAATATTCATCATAAAACTTTAACAAGAGTTGCAAAGAGAAGAGTTAACTTTGAAAGTCATCTGAAAAACCATTTTTGGAGCTTCAATGGAAGACTCTTGAGGTTTGACATGAAACTTACTGGTGAAGTCAAAACTTTGATTGAAATATTTTGGCATGATAATACAAGAGTATCCCCTAATGCCAGAGATGTTCTTAAATTAAGATTCGGTTCAAAAAAATTTGATCCACATCCAAAACACCTTTTGGATATGACTCAAACTGAATTGTATAAAAAATTTGTGGATGATAAGGTGTTAACTATTAGTATTAGTCAAAGATCTTTTGAAAAATGTAAACCATGGTATGTAAGGATTAATAAGGAAAAAGTCGCATGTTGTTGCAAAACTCATGTTCAATTCATTATCATTATGATATTTTTTGATCTATACATTCTACCATGCATAGTAATAAAAAATTTCTTAAGGAATGTGGTATAAATATACCACCTCAAATTGTAAAGGAGTTTATATCAAGTTTATTTTTTAACCCACCTAATGAGCAATTTTATCTTTTGAATGCATGTGTCTCTAGTGTATGTGATGTATGTGGCAATGTTACATTATTAGATGAATGTCTACATGAAAATATTTCAATTGATTTTGGACAACAATTAGCTGATGTACAAATATTTAAAATTATTGAGTATCCATTGAAGGATGGAAAGGTTGGAAAATGGTGCGATCTAATAAATGAAAAATTTAGTGTTCATTCTTTTATGAATGAATTCAAGAGTAAGGTCATACCTAAATATGTCAAACACTCTCAAAATTCTAGATGGCTTGATGGAAAATTTTGCATATGTAAGAATACATTTCCAATTGGTAGTATACTTTCAGTCATTGACTTTGTAGAGAACTACACACTTGCACTACGAGATGAGATCCAACTGCAATATTATAATTTAGTGCAAGTAACAATTTGTGTTCATATTCTCTATAGGCATGCACTTGATAGTACAAAAGAGGATCAAAAAATATTGAGAGAGTGTCATTTCTATATGAGTGATAATAAATTACACTCATCATATTTTTTCCAGTATTTCTTTAAGACCTTTTATGAAAATTTAAGGGAGAGATAAATTCATATAACACGACATCTAATATGGTCAGATAATTGTACAAGGCAATTCAAGAATGCTAGAATGTTTTATTGGTTGAGTATGACACATACGAAAATAAATATCCAACATATCTGGAGTATTTTTGAGGTTGGACATGGGAAGGGAGAACATGATGGTGTCGGTGCATGTGTTAAGAGATCCCTTTGTAGAGAGAAACTCAAATTTGAGGAAAAATCAAAATTTAAAGATGCACGTATAAATGTTGAATGGTGTAAAACAAGTTTGTCTACAAGATCAAGTCAGAACTCTACAATTAGACATTTTTTATGGCTAGTTCAAGACAAGAATGTCCTTTCAAGATATGATTGTGATACAATCAGTGGATCAGCTAAATGATATTAATTTAGGATCTAATTCTAACACTTGGACTCTATGGACTAGAGAGCTTGCATGTTTGTGTCAATTTTGTGTTGCGGGTGAATGGGAAGAATATAAGAATACGGAATGGGTTGAAGAATGGAAAAAAAAATCCTTAACACCTAGTGAGACACAAGATCAAGATGATATAATAAATGAAGACCTGGATCAAGCATTTGTATCAGATGATTATGATCGTGTTTCAGACCTCATACAACATGGTAATTTAATTCAATTTATTGTAAAACTTTAAATTATATTAGTGTCATGTATGTCATATAATTTAGATTATATTTGAATTATAAATCTTTAAACATTTTTTATTTGTGCATGTACTTAATTTTGTTTTGTAGGACATGTGTATGTTGTTGTTGCACCTGAGGATAATGAAGAGCAGACTGAGTATTGGTTAGCTTGATGTGTAGAACCTAAGAAAAAGTTGATAAGCCATCAAGTAGATGATGATGGTTTTCAATATCCAATTGGGTCTATTGTGGTAGTTGGTACATGGCTATGCAAATACCTAACAAGAAGGAATGGTTTACTAGCTTTTGAAGATTACCAATCAGAAAAGAAAATTATGCACTATTCCCATTTGATAGTGGCAACAAATATCAAATTGAAAAGATACAAAGGGAGACCTACTAATAAAATATTATGGACACTTTCAATAGAAAATCATGAGGCAATCATAGATGCATTGTAGAAAAGAGAGGATGTTGATCGTACATTAGGTTGAATCAAATTTATACATGTAAGTTTTTTTTCAATTTGTCTTATTTTTATATGTTTTTCTATATTTAGATGTCTTCTTTCAAGTGTCATATAAATTATAATTTAGAGATAAATTTTAAAACAAATTAAAATTGACTTTAAATGAACTTTACATTTAAATACATGTATTTTCTAACATTCCAACATTTATTTTTACGATGCGGGACGTCTAGAAGAACATAGACATGAACTATTTATGCAGTTCAATACACACTTGTAGTCGTCCAATTCTGGTTTTGTAAACAGTTCATTTGCTCACTTTTATTCATCCAATTTTGATTTAAATATAAGGTAAATTCAGAGTTGTATTTGCCTAATTTTTTTCTAAATATTAAACTATGCACATTGGTCAGATTATGGTCACTAATAGATTATGATAGAGTTATTTGTACATCCATATTTATTATTCAAATTAATAGATCTCATTGTTAGATCTATGTTTTTTCTATAGTTAATGAAAGTCTTGATATTACTTGTAACATCTATATTCATCCAATTTTGGTTTTGTAAATAGTTCATGAGCTCACTTTTATTCATCCAATTTGGTTTTAAAAATATAAGTTAATTTCATAGTTGTATTTGCCTAATTTTATTCTAAATATTAACTATTTACATTGGTCTTATGTGAACAAGTTAAGATATTATGATAGAGTTATTTGTACATCCATATTCATTGTTCAAATTAATAGATCTCATTGTTAGATTGATGGGTTTTTTATAGTTAATCAAAGTCAATATTACTTGTAACATCTATATTGTTCTTGTCAATTACATGAATAAATAGTCACTATTAAGATCAATTATTTCATTGATATTTAATTACAATTGATATTAAATGATCATATTATATAAGCTCGTATATCTACATTCAAACCACTATTTGAAAAAACCATGAAATAGGATTAAAATTCCATGAATAAGATAAATAACATAACAAGTCTTGGAATAATATGTATCATAATTTCCATCATATCAACTCATGATATATATAATCACACAACAAAGTCCTACTCTAACAACGAGTCTAATTAATATATGATAAGAAGTCCTAGTAATGCAAGTTCTACTCTAAAAACAAGTAAAAATAATATGACAAGAAGTCATGATAACACAAGTCCAAATAACATGATAACAAGTCTCCATAACATATATATAAGATGTGCCATCATAAAATGTCCATCATATAAAAAGTGAAAATAATGTATGTGACAAGTATAATCTAACTCTGGTCATCTAGTTGATCTACAATCCTCTTCACTCCACATGAAGGTGACTACGATGCACCATCATGTTGTGTCTTCTCCTGAGTGCCCTCATCCCCCTATAAATTTTTAAAAGATCTCATTAGAAGACTATTAAAAAATTCACTTACAAAATAATTAATATTAATTTGAACATTTAAAATTTTACCATGCATCCATGCTCAGTAATGCCCTCGGTGATACATGGAGGTCCTCTCTTAGCTACATCAAAAGTGGATGCACTCAAGTCTTGTAAAAATAAACATTACAAAATTTTAATAATTCAGGCATAAAATATCTAGATACACAATGTTATTATTAATTTGAACATTTAAAATTTTACCATCTGTCCATGCTCAGTAATGTCATCAATGGGACATGGAGGTCCTCTCTCAGCTACATCAAAAGTGGATGTAGTCAAGTCCTGTAAAAATAAATAGTACAAAATTTTAATAATTCAGGTATAAAAGATCTAGATACACAATGGACATTGAAAAATTATGTTTCATCATGACCTCAAAGGACAATGTCGATGGTTGTATTTGGCTTAATCCTGTAGCCATGCAAACACTCATGGTGGTGTCGACCTGAACAACATATATAAACACTGATGCAGGAGCATCCTGGGTGTAAGAGCAATCTTGCATCACCCAAAAATATTTTTGTTTTTATTTTTCAATAAGGGCTACTTTGTGCAGAGCTACTATTTATGAAAAGTTACTATTTTTGGTAATTTTCGTATGTGCTCAGAATGATCTAATTTCTTTTTTGGAGGTTCATTTTGGTCATATAAGTCTGCCAGTAAAGTTTCATTTCCAGATCAAGTGTATGTTGGAAGATATTGAAGATTTTCGGTATTGGCAGCAGGGTACAGAAACTTTGGACTCAGTTTTGAAGGCTTTAGAGGCCCCGGATGAGGTCAAAAATTTGGGTGATGGGCGCTTGCACTAATCAAGCCTGTAGAGCGCTTCGTGGCATTTTCGAAATGGGGTTATAATAGCCGAGCGGGTCAACGGGTGATGACTTATGGTCTTCGGAAGTTGGGCCACCTGAAATGGCGAAAAATAATTTTCTTCAAAATTTCTGTTCGGGTTTCAAAGGTTATCTTGAGCCGACTATGATGTAATAAAATGTAAAATAAAATAATTCTAAGTTTGGTCGGCCTTATTGGCTAAAAATTCTGGAACCTTCCCAGGCGGTGGAAAATTGCCTATATAAGGAAGGTTGTATTATTGTCTTAGGCAGTTCAGAATAGTTCTGGGTAGTAGATCTGGGTAATAGTTCGAGGCTTTGTCCTACAGAATATTGTAAGGGAATGCCCATGTTTCTTTGCATATTGTAATTCTGAAAGTTTGTAATTCCACATTTGTGGAGATAATAAGAAGCCAATTTTCTGTTCTTGCATATTGTTGTTGTTTCTCTATTTCTGTTATGTGTTTGTGGTATTAAGGGGAGCACCCTTCATCAAACACATGAATCAAACTTATAGTATATACATAAATTATAAAGTATATATAACTTGACTATAAATTTATGGAACAAAAGCATGTACATTAGGTGTGTGACACGTAGATAATGTCACTCTTGAGTCAGGATGTAAATGTGATTGCACAACTTGAGACAATCCAAAAGCCTACAATTGAAAAAAAATAAGTACAAATCAAAGTTGTACATAAATTAGTAAGATATAAACACTTAAAATTAATGAATGAAAAACATACTATAGGTGTATGTGGCCGAGTCTCAATGACTGGTGGGGCAGAGAATGAAGAACTGTCAATCTCAGTGTTACGTGAGAGACCCTAAAAAATTGCAAAAAAATATGTCAACACATTATCAATTAAATTTTTTTAATTGTTTAAAGTTTAAATGTATCAAGATCAAAGTGCATACCATGAATGAGACACTAAGCTCTTGAGGTGTGGATATCATATGATGAAATATAATGAATTATGGAGTGTCAACCCTCCTTTGTTCACCAAAAAATCCACATGTTATGGTTCATAATTGTATTAATATGAAATTTAATATTGCACTATAAATTATAATTAAATTTACCTCTGCGGGATGATCATCGTCTGCATTAAGAAAATCAACATATGATGTGATATCATCTCCAACATCACCATGTGCGCCACCATCAACATCATCATATCCACCATGGGCAGCATGGGAAACATCAAGATCACTATGGGGACCCCTACATATATCCCCACAACTCGTCCAAACATGTGCTATGTTGGGGGCAATCCTCACCTGGGTCAAGTTCTCTAATGAATAGCATGTAAGGGCATTCAATGAACCAAGATCTGACTGTACTACTCGATGATGGATAGGTGCAGGAACTACTAGATCATGAAGAGGAACAAGGGGCTCATTGCGCACATGATTTCTAGTTATATCACTCAATTTGGCCCCTGGCCTCTCCTGTGGCATGCCCCGACCAACTCCCTGGAGTTCTCTCATGTCAAAGTAATTGGGTTTCCTACCCAATTCAAATTCAGCCCATATTTTTTACAAAAAATAAAGGGGGACCTCATGATTAGTGTGTGGTGGATGGCCTAATACCATCCACCACCGCTCCCAAATATGTGTCACTATACCAGGGTGTAGACACCATCTAATATAAATATGTGGCTTCTTGCAAAGTATCTCCTCACCCATTTTAGGGTTCAAAAAATAATGTGTCATATCATTTTTGTAATTTTTTAATTATTGACCTCTTTATAAGAGAGGTTTTTAGCATAATACACATGCATGGACTCCCTCTACGATTGAAAACTATCAAGCTCAGAGTCTAATGTATGTACATAATCTACTATGCCTTGCATGCTATCTGCAAGGCATAGTAACTGAGGAGATGGATGAGGATCATGCCTAATAGTATTTACGTCTCTCATTATGGCCTCTACATTTCTCCTAATATTGTCTCTCAACTCCCTAGGTGGAGGTGGAGGTGGTTCTTGATGACCTAAAATCTCATTAATGTTAAAATTATCCATTTTTTAATCTATGTACATATAAAAACATGAAAATTTACAATTAGCATACAATTTACATTTTACCGTATAAAGAAAGACATAAATAATTAATTACTTGACAAAATTAAAAAATACAATTGAGAGAGAGGAGAGAGACTTAAATAATTAATTACTTTTGATATTGCTATCAGGATTCAGCTATGTAGTTTTTCAGTCAAACTCATTGACCCATGATTCATGAGTAGTGGTTCACACAAACCCATCTCTCATGAGAATGAATGGAACACTTAGCACTCATTGGATCTAGGTGATGCTCATAGAGGTGAAGCACCGGGACTTCCTGGGAGGTCATCCATCCCAGTACTACTCCAGCTCAAGCGTGCTTAACTACGAAGTTTCCTCAATGGTTAAACCCACTCTACTTGCATCCTCATTTGAAAAACCTTCACCAAGTGTTGTGCCTTATGAACCATTCATTAGAAAGCCCCTTAAGCTCATCAATTGATAAGTAGGAGATATTTTTCCATAGCAATTTAAATTTTGATATTGCTATCAAGATTCAACTGTGTATTTTTTGAGTCAAACTCATTGACCCATGATTCATGAGTAGCGGTTCACATGAACCCATCTCTCATGAGAATTAATGGAACACTTAGCACTCATTGGATCTAGGTGATGCTCACAAAGGTGAAGCACCGGGACTTCCCGAGAGGTTACCCATCCCAGTACTACTCCAGCTCAAGTGCGCTTAACTACAGAGTTTCCTCCATGGTTAAACCCACTCTACTTGCATCCTCATTTTCAAAACCTTCACCAAGTGTTGTGCCTTATGAACCATTCATTAGAAAGCCCCTTAAGCTCATCAATTGATAAGTAGGAGATATTTTTCCACAGCAAGTCAAATTGTGATATTGCTATCAAGATTCAACTGTAGTTTTTGAGTCAAACTCATTGACCCATGATTCATGAGTAGTGGTTCACATGAACCCATCTCTCATGATAATTAATGGAACACTTAGCACTCATTGGATCTAGGTGATGCTCACAGAGGTGAAGCAGTGGGACTTCTCGAGAGGTCACCCATCCCAATACTACTCCATCTCGAGTGCACTTAACTACAGAGTTTCCTCCATGGTTAAACCCACTCTACTTGCATCCTCATTTGCAAAACCTTCACCAAGCATTGTGCCTTATGAACCATTCATTAGAAAGCCCCTTAAGCTCATCTATTGATAAGTAGGAGATATTTTTCCACAGCAAGTCAAATTGTGATATTGCTTTCAGGATTCAACTGTGTAGTTTTTGAGTCAAACTCATTGACCCATGATTCATGAGTAGTGGTTCACATGAACCCATCTCTCATGAGAATGAATGGAACACTTAGCACTCATTGGATCTAGGTGATGCTCACAGAGGTGAAGCATCGGGACTTCCCGGGAGGTCACCCATCCCAGTACTACTCTAGCTCGAGCGCGCTTAACTACGCAATTTTCTCCATGGTTAAACCCACTCTACTTGCATCCTCATTTGAAAAACCTTCACCAAGTGTTGTGCCTTATGAACCGTTCATTAGAAATCTTATTAAGCTCATCAATTGATGGGTGACCTCCCGAGAAGTCTTGGTGCTTCACCTCTATGAGCATCACCTAGATCCAATGAGTGCTAAGTGTTCCATTCATTCTCATGAGAGATGGGTTCGTGTGAACCACTACTCATGAATCATGGGTAAATGGGTTTGACTCAAAAACTACACAGTTGAATCCTGATAGCAATATCACAATTTGACTTGCTGTGGAAAAATATCTCCTACTTATCAATTAATTACTTGACATAATTTAAAAATTAACATATAATTTAAACATGTTACCTTACAAAGAAAGACTTAAATAATTAATTATTTAACATAATTTAAAAATACAATAGAGAGAGAGAGGAGAGAGACTTAAATAATTAATTACTTGATATAATTTAAAAATTAACATATAATTTAAACATTTTACCTTTGAAAGAAAAACTTAAATAATTAATTACTTGACATAATTTTAAAATATTAGAAAGAGAGAGAGAGGAGATTAAAACATATAATTTAAACATTTTACCTTACAAAGATAGACTTAAATAATTAATTACTTAACATGATTTAAAAATATTAGAGAGAGAGACATTAAAACATATATTTTAAATATTTTACCTTACAAAGAAAGACTTCAATAATTAATTACTTGACATAATTTAAAAATATTAGAGAGAAAAAGAGGAGAGAGAAACTAATTAAAAGGTGCTAAAATATAGCCTACATTTTTAAAATTTTAATTTAGGAATGAAATTATATGCACCTTAGAGAGGGACCAATAGGACTTAAAGATATTCATGAAAAATGAAATCTATGTTTTTTGTATTTTGACTTTTTCAAGGATTTTGAAAATATAAACTAATAAGGCAACCTATTTTTAAGATTTTTTTGAAAGGGAGAGAGAGAGAGAGAGAGAGAGTTTTAAATAATTAATTACTTGACATAATTTGAAAATTAACATATAATTTAAACATTTTACCTTACAAAGAAAGACTTAAATAATGAATTACTTGACATAATTTAAAAATATTAGAGAGAGAGAGAGAGAGAAAGAGAGCAATTAAAAGGTGCTAAAATACAACCTACACTTTTAGATTTTTAATTTAGGAATGAAATTGTATGCACCTTAGAGAGGGACCAATAGGACATAAAGATATTCATGAAAAATGAAATCTATGTTTTTGGTATTTTGACTTTTTCAAAGATTTTGAAAATACAAACTAATAATGCAACCTATTTTTAAGATTTTTTTGAATTTTTGAAATGCAACTTAGGTATGACAATACAATAGATGTTAACTATGGTACTATAATGTGAAAACTATGTTTTTAAGTTTTTTGAAATTGAAAACCTTAGGAATGAAAATCTAAAGGCATAACCATAGAGAATTAAAGTGTGATCAAAACCTTAAAGGATAAAAAGACAAATTAAAATACAAAGGACCAAGCCAAACCAAGATAAGGTATTGAATTAATGATAATGACGCCAAAATGGAAAAAAAATTGACAAGGTCAATATTCCCTATTCATCTACACAAGGTATAACCCTAAAACTTGGTTTGTTTAATTTTGTAAAGTAAACATTAGATTCTAAATGTAAAATGAGGATACTAATATGATAGTGATAATACAAGTATAAGACCGAAGATATGGTTGAATTAGGATCTAGGGATAATGAAGAGTAATGAATTAACATGCAATGATAAGGTAAGGGATGAAATAGGATGTAATTCAAATTCAATTAGGAATTATGATCTAAGGAAATGATAAGGACAACACAAATAAATGAGGAATAATGCAAGGAAAATGTATTGGAGTTGATGAGTAAACAACCCACATCTCCCAAGGCAACTTTCATTCAAACACCCGTCACAGAAAGAGAGACAAGCAAGAAGCTAGAGAGGCCTGAACACATGGATCCACGAGAGAGGAGAAATCATTGATGTGCAAAAGCAAAAGTTGCAATTCAATAATGAATAATTTGTGTTACAATTTATTTTCTGTTACCAAAACAAGAGGAGATCAATCCTTATAAAAGGAGATCTGAAACCCTAAAAGGGTAAAACTTAGGTTGCACAATAATAATTAATTATTATATGCATAAAATTTAGCTTAAGTAGAAAGAGATAATAAGTGACTTAATAATTAAATCAAACATGATTTTTTATTTTTTATTTTTTTGATCGGTAAAAGGCCGAAGCCCTAGACATTTTTATTAATATAAATAATTATATTACAATGTGACCCTGCTCACTGCAGGCGCTGGTAGGAAAGAGCAGGGCTGACAAAATCTCCAGCCTTGCCCGAGACCATAGGTCCTGACCTTATACAAAAATTTACATGGGCATACCCACGACTCGACAATTGTCGAGATTTGTTAAAATACATATTTTCCGTAGGCATACCCATGGCTCAATACCTATCGAGATTTGTACATAATTTACGTAGGCATACCTACGTCCCGAAAAAACTCTAGATTGCTTTTTTTAAAATCATGAATTATACATAGAAAGATGATTAGACAAGGATTACATCATTTGTACAATTGAAGCAGAGTTTCTGATCCTCTTACTATGTCAAGTATATGTGTTGAAAATCTGAATGATAGTCCTTCCTGAAAAAAAACAAGACAAAATTCCTCCGAGACCAAGGTTAACCTGCATCAAGATAAAAATTCTACATCTCTGCTACATAACCTATCTAAGAATATTTGATATGAACTATGAAGCCCGTAGTTAAATACTTTTATTATTGACAATATAATACTAGAAATAAATACTCTTTAAAAATCCTTACCGCTAAAGATTAATAATTCCTGCCACGAGAGTCTTAACATTTTAGGCATATTTACATCAGAACTAAATATACTCCTTAGTACTATACTAGTGTTCTAACTAAATTCAAGTCATACCTGGCTAATCTATCAGAAAGAAGATAATAGTAGAGTTCATTATGGGCCTCTAATATTTACATCATTCAGAAAAGGCTACAAAGATTTCCAAGCTCCTCAAATTGTAAGGCAAAAAATAATTAGTTTGAACATATGGTTATATATATATGTAGATTATATATATATATATATAATCATGTGTTCATACCCTTACCGGATCTATAAGATCTTCCGAGGCTAATCCAAAATATAAATATATATTTGCACAGCTCTATATAATAATATATGTATATTGTCATCAGTATACCTATATTTATGACCCTTATATATAAAAGTAACGTGAAAGAGAAGATCATCCAGTACCTCAAGCCAAACATACTCTGAAGCCCTGTTAGTTATTATATATAAGCCATTTTGAAATACTCTTAGGAGGAAGCTAGAATTTATATATAAATATATATATACAAACACTCGTATATATGTATTTATATATACCATAAACTACTTTGACACTTGGCCAACTTCTTCCAGTAGCTCAATGATTCCTCTGTTTGCATACTCTTCACATTGTCTTCATGCTAAGTTGAGGTATATAAAACATGTCATTCGATTTACAATAATCATCCATATGCTCAACATCTTAATAGAAATCTATCCATTTTTTGACCATTATAACTCATCACTGAGTCAGTCATAACTTCAGAACAATGTCCCTCAATCCCCTTATAATTTGGTACAGACTCCTTGTCATTCATAATCTTCTCTCATCTACCTGGTTTATGTCGTCACATGATCGCATGATATTGTTTTAATTCTTGCGATCATGTGACATATGCGGTAATACATTTGAGAGGACGCTATATTTGAGTTTGGCATCCGTTGAAAAATTCTCAGATTTGAACTTATGCCATTGATCTGGTAGCTTTTGAAATGAATGACCATGATTATATCATCTCCGATAATTCCTTTAAGACTCAAGTCCCATAGGCTATGTGTCAACATCTTACTTAGTCACAAAGCATCTTACTTCCCATAGTGACTAAGCGACTACCGTTGATTTGATATTGCATATAGACTCTTTCAGCCCCACCTAGACACGTGGAAGGATCCCGCTTAGTCACAAAGCAACTTCCACACCATAGCAACAAAGAGACTACCGTTGATTTGATATCGCTACTAACTCTTTCGGCCCCACCTGGACACGTGGAAGGATCTCACTTAGTCTCAAAGCATCTTCCACACCATAACAACTAAGCGACTACCATTGATTTAGTATCTACAACTCTTTTGGTCCCACGGCTACATGTCAATATCCCGCTAAGCATCTTTCTTTCCATAACGGTAGAGTGGGAGCCGTCGATCAAGAGTTTAATGCAACCTCCTTCCGGACAACTTTACTTGGCCCCACCTTTACACATGGAAAGATCTTGCAAGTTCACAAAAGTATTTGACAGGGATCACGATTATGTGAGGGTCGTTGGATCCTTTCCTTGTTCCACCATAGTTAAGTCTGTTGACTCAGGTCCCACCTGGTCCTCCATTGTCCCATGATCGCAAGAGTGTTATTTTATTCACACGATCATGCGACCGCTTTATCATTGGTGCATGAAATAATATTTAATACTATCCTTGTTGATCTTGGACTTATAACTTTTTATTATCACATCTGCACTGTTAGCATACGTGGGTCCCAGTAGAGCGCATACACCTCCCTGAACTCCAATGTCGCATGATCACAAGGCATTATTTTATTCCATGTGATCATGCGACTGATTTATGATTGGTGCATGTGGATTCCTAACCTGGCTCATTTCAACATCAAATCATACACCGTTTTCACTATTAGGATCATGGAGACTTAAGAAGTCAATTTATACATTCAATGCAAATACAGGATGCTCCATCAAATCACAATGAGCCAAATAGTGAAAATGGTGTGCGGTTTGATGTTGAAAATAAAGCCCTATGGTAGGTGTCATCGCATGATCACATGACTGAGAGAACTATCTTGCAATCATGAGAGATCTCACCACGTGTTCTGGTGGGTCCAAAGGCATTTATACCATGCAGCGTGCTAAAGGTCAACAGATGCTGCTTTGTCGCTATGGTGTGGAAGATGTCTTGCGATCATGTGGGATCTGAACACATAGCATGGTGGGCCTCCCTAATGTTAAGCGCAGCCGGTTAGGTGTGTGGTTGCATGATCGCATGATTGAGAGAACACTCTTATGATCATGCGACAATGGAAGACCAAGTGGGACCCATGTACCCTGATAGCGCAGATGCACCAATGATGAAGCGGTCGCATGATCGCATGGATTAAAATATTGCTATGCGATCATGCGGTAGTTTAAGTCACCGAAGAAGCTTTGCGAGTTAACGGGATCTTTCCATGTATTTAGGTGGGCCTCCCTAATTTTAAGTGCATCTTAAGATTCCAAATCGACGGATAGCATATGATCTCGTAGAATCTTGTGAGCCCATCAGATCATACACCATCCGTCTGATCCTCCAGGTGTAAAGTCAGTAAAGGCGGTGGGTCTGAAATGTTTCACGAGCATGTATGGTAGTCTGTGATTGGTCCACGAAGTACTGAGTTGGTGGATTGTCAGCGGGAACCTATATACGCTAACAGTGTAGATGCGATAAAAATATACTATAAGTTTATTTAAAGTTTTCGCATGATCACAAGAGTTGAAAAAGAGTCATACGATCATGTGACAAGACTGTAAGTTAGCGGAACAAGAAGATGAGTGCATCTCAATAGCAGACAAAGTCATGAGATCATGCCGAATGTTTTAAAGCATCTGAAGGAGAGGATCAATGCCAGTTGGAGATTGAGTTAGTAATTCTGCCTGAATTTGAATGATGACTTGACTCCAAGAAGCCCAATGGATTTGGCTTGACAGATACTATTAAAAGAAGATGAAGAGTCTCAAATTCCATAGCGACCAGCAGTTTGAATCTTGACTATTGGCTAGCCCCGCGGCTAGCAGTTTGAATTTTTGGTTAGCCCGAGGTGTCTTGCAAGGTAGGAAGACAGAGAGTAAAGACGTGTCACATGATCACATGTGGCTTTCTAACCACATGTGATCATGCGACCATTGAGTAAGGAGATGTAAGGGAGAGACAGAAAGGAAAAATGAAAATATTGTACTCATAATCATGAAAATAGTATTTTCATCAAAATTCTAGGTAGATATTATACATACATCAAATTTGCATATACTGTTCCTTAACATAATGCTACTCTTTTAAAGTAACTAAAGACACCAAAATTGTTAGTTACAGTCTATCTTCGGTCAGAGCTAAAAATTTGCTCCATTCTCTTGCTAGAACTATCCAAGAGACTTAATATTGCATTTAAAGAGGACAAGAGATTAAAGGAATGTGGAGCTACAATGTCTAAAAGGAAAAGGCTAAGTTTGCAAACCTACTCATATTCTCTGATAAAACTACTTTGTTATTATTTAAGGGTCGCATATGATTCTTTAGTAGGCTATCTTCCCCAAAGAGTTCCTATATTCTTATAAGTAAGAAGGGTTCCTATGGTTAGAATGTCTCTATATGAGGATCCTGTATCCTCATAGGAGAGTCAGTTTCCCAATCTTCCTACTAAGGTAAACACAGGGTAAGGTCTCTACCTTAACCTTATCATTAAAATACCTCTTAAGCTATTATATATGTTGTTCCAATGTTATTACTCCATTGGCACCTAGATTCACTAGCTTATCAGCCTCTGTGTTTCCTTCCCTGAAAGTATGTCTGATTTCATAATTGAGAATATTATCCATTAATAAATTAATCTCTTCTACTTTTTAATTTAAAACCCAATTAGGAGTTTTTTTAGTGTGGATGGCATTGATAATAATTTGGGAGTCTCCTTCAACAATTACTTTTGAAATGTTAAGATTTTTGCATAATTTAAGCCCTTCTAATGTCGCTACACATTCGGCCATATTGTTGGTTGTAGGGCTAATGGGTCTTGAGAATTTTGCTATCACTTTTGATTTCCAATTGTGGATGATCCCTCCTATACCTGCTACCCCAGGATTGCCTCAGGATGCTCTGTCAAAGTTGAGTTTATACCAACCAGCTTTTGGTGGTATCCACTTACAGGATGCTCTGTCCGTTTTAGTTTTGGATCCCCCTTTACCATAGAGGGGAGGGATAGCTAGTTTTGGCCATTTGCACCTAATTCTATTATCCCAACTCTTAAAGGAATCTTCATAGCTCTGTTTGTCCCTGAGTTTATTGTTAGTAATTTCTATGATGGATGCTTCTATCTTGTTAGCTATTGAGTTCCAAGTTAATTTTTGGTCCATAAAAATCCTTTTGTTTCTTTCTTTCCATAATTCCCATACTAATATAGAAGGTGCTATTGTCCATATGTCCTTGAAGAGATTGTCTTTATACAGAGACGGCCACACTTTAAGGTTGCTGATTAAATCACAATGAGAAGCAGATTTCCATCCTAAACTTTGATGGAGCCAATTCCAACAATTTTGAGAAAAAGGATAATTAAGGAGAATGTGATTGGCATCCTCAGAATGGTTTTCACATAGCGGGCATCTAGATGGTCCTTCGAATCCTAATTTATTAAGCCTATCTATAGTAAGAATTCTATTTTGTAATGCCGCCCATAAGAATAATCCAGCTTTAGGGAGGCAAGATTTGTTCCAGCAAAGGTTCAAAGGTATATCGATGTTATCCATATTTTGGTTCTTAATAATTGCATTGTAACCCTCCTTAACAGAGTATTTTCCGTTGTTAGATCCTGTCCATATTAAAGTATCCGGTCTATCTTTAAGAATTACTTCTCTATCATTTAAGATTGTAAGGAGGTTGTTCTTCTCTAGCCAAACATCCTCTATTATATTTGTAATATTCCATTTATTGTCTTCCATCTTGCCTAGGTAGTCCTTAAGGTAAGGGCCAATGACTCTTTTGCATTCTTCCATAAACTCCTTGGAGAAACCTAGTTTGTTAAGGGAGGGATGGTCTGCCCATGAATCCTCCCAAAATAAAGCTTGATCTCCTGCTCCTACATCCCAAGAAAGGAATTTGCTGATAATCCCTCTGCAGTCCTTAATAAAATTCCATATCCGTGAGCCCTTAACATGTGATTGAGACCTGAAGATGTTGATGGGATCCGCATCAAGGATGTATTTATGTAATAAAATTGATGCCCACTTACTACTTGATTCTCTGAACATTCTCCATATAAGTTTAGCCCCGAGGGCTTGGTTTTGCCATAATAGATTTTTAATGCCTAGGGCCCCTTTAGAAATCGGTTTACATAGAGTATCCCATTTGATAAGGGCAATTTTTTTTCCTCAGAAGGACCTTGCCAATAGAATTCTCAAAGAATTTTGTCTAATTCCTTTTTGACGCAAATTGGGAGGGGAAGGACCGACAAATGATATGTGGGAATGGCTGAAAGGACAGATTTAATCATAGTTGTTCTACCTGCTTTAGTTAACCACTTTACTTTCCATGAGCTTTTCTTGTTTTGAACTTTGGATATGACTTGTTGCCATAATTTCGAGGATAAGAGACCTGTATCCAGATCAATACCTAAGTATTTACACAAAAATTTGCCAATTTTATATCCCATCATACCACAAATTTCTCTTTCAATTTTTGAGATAGTGTTAATAAAGTAAATTTTTGACTTAGAAGGGTTGACATGTTGACCTGAGGCTTTCGCATAAAGACTTAGAATGCTTTTGAAGGCACTCGCTTCTTGTCTACTAGCTAATCCAGGTAAAATTATGTCATCCGCAAACTATTGGTGAGTTATATTGGGCACATTTTCCGCGGCTTTCAATCCCAAGATTTTCCCTTCTAAATGAAACTTAGTAATTGATCTCCCCAACGCTTCTACCATAATGACATATAGAAAGGGGGATAATGGATCTCCTTTCCGAATGCCCCTGGATATATTGAAAAAACTTTCTGGGTTACCATTGACAAGAATAGAAATCCTGGGAGTTGAGATGCAATTAAAGATAAGATTAATCCATTGTTTAGAAAAACCAAACGCTTCCATACATTTGCACAGGAATCTCCAATCTACTTTATCATATGCTTTTTGAAAGTCAATTTTCATTAACATACTAGGTTCCTTTGTTATCCGTGTGGTATGGACTATTTATTGCGCTATAATAATACCATCTAGAATCGATCTATTTGCTACAAAGCCTGTTTGCTCTTCCGAGATAATCATTGGAAGGATGGATTTGATTCTATTAGCTAAGCATTTTGATAGGATCTTGTATATGGTATTACAAAGGGAGATAGGTCTGAAATCCCCTGGTTCTGAACACTCATCTTTCTTTGGAATAAGAGTAAAGAAGGTATTATTAATTTCACTTAATAAAGATCCTAAATTTCTAGTAGCTTCCATAGCTTTCCATACTTCTTCTCCAACGAAATGCCAACATTTTTGGAGGAAGCCGGCTTGGAAACCATCTGGGCCTGGTGCTTTATCCGGATGTAGTTGAAACACTGCTACTTTGACCTCTTCTATTGAGAGCTTATTATTCATCATTTTGTTGTCAGAATCTATAATCATCTTAGGAATAGCTTTAAGCATTTCATTTTGGGCATGAAGGTCAGAAGCTTCTGTAGTGTTGAGTAGGGAGTTGTAAAAATTCATTAGTACATTTGAGATTTGTATAGGATCCTTAGCAATAAGTCCCTCAGCTGACTTAATTTTGGTTATTCTATTGATGCTTCTTTTAAAATTAGTTGTATTGTGAAAGAATTTAGTGTTACTATCGCCCTCCTTAAGCCAAGATTCCCTGGATTTTTGCTTCCAGAAGATTTCTTCTTTGAGAAGGATATCATTGTATCTAGCCATCAACTCTTTTTCCTTATGGTAACTAAGATCGTTCATACCTTGTTCTATTACTATTTTGTTAAGGTCAGAGATTTCTTGTTCTACTTTGGTTTTCTCTTCGAATATGTCATTGAAGTGATTCTTATTCCATTCTAACACTTTGTTTTTAATAATTTTTAATTTAGTTGTTAAGAAGAACATTTTCGATCCTTTGATCGAGGTTTGTTTCCACCAATCCTCAAGAAGGATTATGAATTCTGGATTTTGGAACCACATAAATTCAAAATTAAACAGATTCCTCGAGGGTTTAGAATTTTCTGTTATGGTAAGCCTAATAGGGAAGTGATCCAATCCTGCTTCAGGAAGTATCTCCGCACTGACTATTTGGTTAAAGTTTTCAGAATTAGTTCTAGTAAAGAATCTATCTAATTTTTTAGCTATGTAGCTGAAGCCCACTCTTCTATTATTCCAAGTATAGATTCCATTAATAGTATTTATGCTTATTAGATGATTAACCTCAGCCCATTTGCCAAAGTCTTTATGAGATTGCGAAATATAATGAGAGCCTCCAAATTTTTCTTCTAGATTTAGGATAGCATTGAAATCTCCTCCAATGATGAAGGGATGTTCTCATTTTTCAATTAGAAGATTTTGTATTTCCATCCAAACTTTTCTTTTTTCCTCATTAGGGATTGGCCCATATATGTTGATCAGGTAAAATTTTAAGTCAGATTTTAGGCTATTAATTGTTAATGTCATCCATCTATCGTTAATGTGTGCGAGTTGGGCCATTACTTTATGGGGATCCCATAGGACTGCCAAACCACTAGAGAGGCCTACTGATGGGACATATTCTGACTTCCATATACCTAGTCTTTTACTAAACTTGTTAATTTCATCTTTATTAAGCTTAGTTTCTTGTAACATAATGATTTCTGAGTCAAATTTTCTTAAATATCTTTTGATTAATCATTGTTTGTTAGGGGCATTTAGACCCCTAACATTCCAAGTAGTGACTTTCATTGTTCCTTGGGAAGGAACTTGCCCTTCCCTGTGTTCAGAATATCTGCTATCTTTTTTTGGTTACCTGCATTACCATCCAACGTTCTCAACTCAACAGCTGACTTCCTACCTCTTTTCTTTTTTAGTTTATTAATATTGGGTGTACTTAAACTACCTCTGTTTATGGCTATGCCTAATTCTCTATTTTCATTAGTGATCCCGAAAAGGCCTTCTATTGCTTCTTTAACCAAAGTAGTTTCTCCATCATACCTTATTATAGAATTAACCTGGTTGTTTGAGTTTTTTTGCTCATTTAAGGAGCAATCTAGGGGTACATCTCTATCTATGATCTCCTTGCCATAAATTTCCACTATATGTACATCATTTCCTACCAAATCCAAATTTAATGCTTCTAGCTCTAGAGGAATATAAACAGCTAGTTCCTTCTCATTAACACAAGTAGGCATATTTAAGTTTTCCTTATCATTTATATTTTTCTCTTTTGCGTTATGCCTGTCTATAGCTTCTTGACTGATTTTTTTATCTGATTGGTCTGAATTTTTGTCAGGGTTATCTAAAAGTGCAATTTCTAAAGCTTCCTTTTCCGGGGAAGAGGGAAGGAAATGCTGATTCAGACTATTATTATGTTCCTTATTTTCTTCTAGGATGCATTCCCAAATTTGTTTAATTAGTATTTCCTTTTGGAGTTTTAGTTCATCGAAGTCACAAATTTCATCAAGAAACATGTCCATGAGTTCGTCCATTAGTTATTTTCCTAAGTAATTAATAATTTGATTCACCTCCTCTTCTGTTCTATTTACCTGCTCAACTAATTCTACTACATCAGCACATTCCAGCTTCAAAATCAAGTTAGTTGGTGGTTTAGTCCTATTACCTTCATCTTGAACACAAATTTTATTATTATTTGTTCCAAGTTCTATTTGTTCTAATTTACTCTCCCTATTGATTTTTTCATATGGTTCTTGCCTTATGATGTTAACTGGGTTATTATTTATTGGAAGCATTGCTTCAGATATTTGGGGGTTTATTAGTTTAACCATAGGAAAATTAATTGTGTGTTGATCAGGTATTGATTTGTCTATATTATTAATTTTACAGCCATAGTCCAAACTTTTTTGTTTATCATTCTTAGTTATATTTTCCATGTTCAGGCTCAATTTTTTCTTGGTTTCTATCCTCCTTAAAGAAGTATGGGCATTGGATGAGTCCTGAGGAGTGTCATTTATAACCGGAGTGTTGATTTTATACAAATTGGGAGGAGGATTCTTAGAATACTCCTCTTCGTTATTCAGGATTTCAAAACCCCCTTTGTTATTTACGAATTTTACCTTTATTCTATTATCTGTGCCATGTTGAAAATCTGAGCAATTTCTAAGAGTAAGTGAGAAAGGATTTCCTCCTTTCTCAGAATCTTCTATGTAGTTATCTAAGATCTGGGGATTTATAATTATGGAATTAGAGTTAAAACACAGCTGAAGGGGAGGAATATAATTATCATGATAATTTAAATTAATTATGATAATCACATCTATTTTGCTATGTTTACTTTTAACTATCCTTTTAAAAATTCTAATTCTATTGCCTATATTTTTAATGATTTCTGGATGATTAAATTCTAATGGCAGATTTCTTAATAAAATAGCTTTTTCTACTTGGAAATCCGTTACTTTTATTGGATTAAAAAATGGAAACCATGAGCATACAAAAAAGGGAATATCTCTGAATTTTAGATAACCTATCTCTAAAATATCATTTTTGAGCTTACTACTCTTGCAATCTACAAAAATAAAGTTATCTGTCATGATAGTAGTACTTACCTTCGAGGGAAGAAGCGATGCCAAACCTTTGATTGTATCCTCTAAAAGGGCACCTGTACCCATCCATTTGCATATGACACCTGTTTCTACATAAACATGCTGATTTTGCACAATGTATTTTTCATCCAATGTTATCCTAAGATGATTAGGACCATGATTACCATATTTTGAAAGTGTTGGATGGCTATGGTTAGCTGCACGCCTATGTGGTGGGGTGTAAATGCTATCATTACACTTATCATGAGATGGATTACCCTCATTATAGGGTTTAACCATATTATATGACTTCCTGTTCATAGAACCCATATTTCCCTTCCTTCGATGAGGAGGGCTGTAAGCATTTGGGGATCTATGAATAAAAGCTAGATCTTTAATATCCTTAGAAGTTCTATGTGCCATGCCTAGAGTTTTGGACAGGGGAATGGGGGAATTTCTCATATCAGGTTGTGTAGGTTCACCTTCCAGATGTGGTTTCCCCCAGGAAGCTACTCCCCCTCCCAAAACCCTACTTCTCTAATGATTTACTAAGTGCATAGGTTTATTACTAGGGTTAATATCCTTGCTTAGAATTTCAAAAGAATTTTTAAGAGCAATACTACTGCTATTGTGATTTATAGGAGAAGATTTTACCATTTTCCTACCTTTGACCATGTGCCATTCCTCTTTTCTTGATCTGCCACCATCGGAAGATGCCTTATTCTCTATCAATCCTCCTCCCCTCACAGTAGATAGAGGTTCATAGGGGCATTTGGCTA
This sequence comes from Chamaecyparis obtusa, assembly GCA_027943335.1. Classification (NCBI taxonomy): domain Eukaryota; kingdom Viridiplantae; phylum Streptophyta; class Pinopsida; order Cupressales; family Cupressaceae; genus Chamaecyparis; species Chamaecyparis obtusa. The sequence goes on from BSBK01003835.1 coordinate 116,223, forward strand.
GAGATGTCCTGGATGACAGAGCCTTTACGGTCTCGGGGTGATCATACTGCTTACTTTCTGATAGCCATGGATAGGGTTTGTACAAACTACGAGTGGTAGGGTTCTGAGAAGGTGCCACTCCATCTTTCCCCACTTTGGAGTTAGCTTGAAGTGAGACCTACTCAATAAAATTTGCCCTTACCATCTCTGAATTATTTTTCTTCAAATTCACATACTTGGTTTTGGCAAAAAAATTCATTTGTGCGTCCAGTGATTTGACAAAGAAAACCTTTAGCTCCATAATCTTGTTTTGGAACCAATAGCCACTGGAAGTATGGTTTTTAGAACCGAGTTCCAAAACCCTAGTTTTAATTGCTAAACACTTATCAGATTTCTTAGTGATATGCTCTTTGCAACCATTGTTCGGGGGATTACCTGAATTAACATGTGAAGCAATGATCTTGCCCTTAGATTGCTCATTTTGCTGAGCATCCTGCAGACTTTTTGCCTTCTGCTTCGCAATGAACTCATTGAGGTGATCGTAATTCGGATGGAGATGACGGAAATCCCTAAGTTTGCAGTCTATATGTTTGTGCCCATATTGCCAACAATTAAAACAATAACTGGTGAAATCCTTTTCCGGGCTAGAATATCTGGTATCCGAATATTGAGCAGGCTTGGAAGACAGTTTCGTCGAGGTAGAATCTAGATTTTTGGCTTTCGCTAGGTCATGATGAATAAGTCCTAGCTTGACCTGATGATTCTGTAAAGTTATTTTCCTTTGAAGTCTAATTTTTCGCATTTTTGCAAGCAGTCCTCAAAATTTAATTATATTGTTATTTTTTTTCATCCTTGATTAAATCAAACATGATTTAATTAATAAGAAAATACTTTATTACTCTAACACCCCCCCTTAAGATGAACTTTGGGAGAAGCTAAAAACCTAGAAAGAACTACTGAAAGCAAATGGGTCCCGGCAACAAAAGGCTTGATCAGGTACCCAAGTACAAAAGAGTCTCTGAAAAGTAGAGAAATGGAGAAAACCACATGGGAAAAACTCTACTCCAAAAAGAGATGAAGACTAGTCTGAAGGACTGAAGAAGCCTCCAAAAGTAGGAATGTTTCAGAAAATAAGAACAAGGATGAACATGTACAACATCACAGAAGCAAGAAGCTGCAAACTCTGTCAAGAAGTAACTGATGATCTGATGATCCTCCACTGAAATATGACTAGGTGGAGAAGATTGTAATCTACATGAGTGCCCTCAAATGACACTACTTAAATCAAGAGGCAAACAACTGAAGTCAAAGATATAGAATATTGTAATCTACACGAGTGCCCTCAAATGACACTACTCAAATCAGGAGGCAAACAAAGGAAAACACCCGAACTCGAAAATATAGATGGCATAAAAACACAAAATTTTGAAGAGCTGATCAATCAAAGCTGAAAGAGTGCTTCCAAAAATAGGAAAGAAAGAGTCTCCATATGGTAAATGGTCCATCTCACCGGAATGCATAGGTACCCAACCACTGCATCTTCCTAGTACATAGAATCAAATACTAAATATATAGCTCACACTATCAAACCAAGGAAGCAATAGAACCAATAGTAGAAACCCCCCATAATGCTAACAAGGGAGTAATGATGGATACACTGAAAAGATCATCCAATATGAACTGTATGATACCAGGAACATTGAAGGTGCAAAGAGAATACAAACACAAATAGATATTCCTAAGGCTAATGTCATTGGAGGAACGCTCAAATGAAAAAAGTAGATGGAAAATAAAGACAAACATCAAACCCCCCTGGCACTTTATAATGGAGTGCAAGTACATAGAGCATGAACATGTGCAAGATCTCATACATGCAATAGAATGACACTTTATCTCAGTGTGTGTACATAAAAGAATGCTACAAAAGTGAAGTATATACTGCTCAAAGAAGAAAGAATGTTGTTGAAACAAAAGAACAACCTAAGATGAGCCACAACTCAAAAGAAAAAGATACCAGGACTTGAAACATCCAAGATATCCACCAGATTGCAAAAATGCAAGAAACTTAATAAAATATACCTGCAGAAGAATCTGGAAAAATGACTCATAGCACTAGAAGGGTCTCAAAACAAGTTTTCCAATGATATATAATTTTCCCAAAATGGAGTCTAGATGCACAAAATAGAGCTCCTAGAGTGCAAAAACTGAACATCTAGCTTTGACAATAAACAACACAATCAAAAAATAAAAATGATAAATTCAAACCTCCTAATCTAGATAGAGCTTGGAACCAGCTTTATGATGATATCTTGTTTGCCTGATTTCGACACCGTATGCTCAAGTTATGAGGAAAATACCAACAGTTGTGTTGGAGGGCCCAAAAAAGTACAGAAGAGAGATGATATTGTAGTGATAATGTCAGCAAATGACTGGCCTAAAATTGATGATTGTATGGTCGTCATGGCCAAAATCTGCCTAGGGGCTAAAAAAATTGGGCCCCTAGTCACCATACGACCAGAAGCTAAGGCTACATCTGCAAAGGGGGTTAAATTAGATGGCCAAATGGTCATCGCCACCCAAAAAAAAAAAAATTGAAAAAATTGCATGCACACCTCGGGATGTGTGCTAGGGTCGTGCGGCCCTAGTATGCAAAACAATTTTGCCTCAAAATGCAACGTCACCCAAATCAGATGTGCCTTATATGGATCTGGGAGTTCTTGGCTGGTGTGAGCTCAATGATGAGGTCTGTTTGAGCCAAAAATGCTCCAAAATACTAGTGACCGCCTCGGGATCTATGTCAAGGCCGGTTGCAAAAAAATTTTGCCACAGATTTCAACTTTGTCTAAATTGGACAAACTTTATATGGATATAGGGGTTCTTGGACAGTTTTAATGCAACTGTGAGGTCAGTTTGAGCCCAAGATGACCAAAAAGAGAGGTCCCCCCAGATTCAATAGAAAACCCTCTTAAACTACAGATCTGACGAACGCGACTGAATCTCTCAAGAAAAGGATAGGGGCAAATAGATCTAAAGATCTGATACCATATTAGAGTTGATGAGTAAATAACCCATAGCTCCCAAGAACACCTGCATCCAAACACCTGTCACAGAAAGAGAGAGAAGCAAGAAGCTAGAGAGGCATGAACACATGGATCCACGAGAGAGGAGAAATCATTGATGTACAAAAACAAAAGTTACAATTCAATAATGAATAATATGTGTTACAATCTATTTTTTGTTATCAAAACAAGAGGAGATCAATTCTTATAAAATGAGATCTAAAACCCTAAAAGGTTAAAACCTAGGTTGCACAATAATAATTAATAAAATAATTACGTACTATATGCCTAAAGTTTAGCTTAAGTAGAAAGAGATAATAAGTGACTTAATAATTAAATCAAACATGATTTAATTAATAAGAAAACACTTTATTACTCTAACAAAATGAAGACTAATGCAAAGAAAATTAGGACTATTATAAAGAAAATGAGGGCTAATGATAAGGACAATACAAGAGAAATAAGGAAAATACAAGGAAATGAAGGAATTATAATGATGATAATACAAGATGATCAAGACTAATGAAAATGTTTTTCTTTAGGAATACACCTAAGGTTGAAAAAAGATTCCAAGTTTTTTTATGTTTTTAAATCTTTATGTTTTGAAAGGTTTTGATTTGCAACATGTTTTAACATTATTGTGAGAGAGAGAGAGAGAGAGAGAGAGAGAGAGAGAGAGAGAGAGAGAGAGAGAGAGAGAGAGATTCTTGTTTTAGTTGTGTCTAGGTTTACGTTTTCTACAAGTACAATTTTTTATTTTAGTTGTGTCTAGGTTAATATATTTTTTCTACCTATGGTTTCTTATTTTAGTTACATGTCTAGATTTATGTTTTTGTTTTCTACTTAGGGTTTCTTAATTCAATTGTGCCAAGGTTTATGTTTTTGTTTTTTACCTAGGGTTAAATTAAAAGTTTTAATAGTTTCCTAGTTTGGTACAATAATTTACAAAGTAAATTAAAACTAAAAATAACTAAATGAAACATAAAATATAATTAAATTTATATGATAAATTAGAAAACAATATTAAACTACATTTTTTAATTAAAAATACCATTAGTATGCTTAATATAGATCTTATTATATTTTTAATTTCTGAGGTTTAGGGTATTAAGGTGGCTATAGATCTTTTATGATCTCTGCTATAGGCATATAGAATATATTGATTTTTGTTCTGCACTAAATTATATGAAACATCAGGCAATCTCAGAAGAACTGTAGCCTTGCCTATCTTATGGTTGGTTGGTTTTTATTTTGGACTATCTTTAAAGATGATCAGAATGCTTAGTTAACAGAGTTATACTCAGTAAGGTTGATACTGTAATTTTGATAAAGGATAACCCTTAATCGTAATTTGTGAATATCTTCAAGATATGTTATAATGAGGTATAATATACAGGTTGGCTTCCAGATATCATATATACAGGGGAAGAAATACAGAAAGTAAAGTTAGGCTTAAGTCAGAACTTTCATATACAATCTTGTACTATCTGGTTTAACAAAAATAGCTTTGACTCTATTTTAAAGCAATTTGAAAGCTGGATCATTACATGTGTAGATGTGTATTCAGTAGCAAGTAACAGAGCCAAATGTATACTTCCTTTACAATGTAGTGAATCTTGCTTTCAGATATCTATTTTGATATATATAAGTATATATACTGGTACCCGTGTATATATATTTATATATATCTCTAAACTTTTTTCTAAAAACATCTCAATTAGTTTATATATAATTAGTAACAGTACTGAAGGGTATGTTTGGTTGAGGAACTAAACGATATCTTCATTCTTGCTACTTTTATATATAAGTATATATAAATATAGAGATACTGAGGACAGTATTTATATATTTATACATATATCTATGAAACCATAATTTGGATGAGTATATAAAGGGATAAGCCTCAGATAAGGGTATGTACATATGGTTATATATATTTAAACAACATATATATATAACCATATGTATAAGCACATTAGTAGTTGGCCCTAATAATCGGTGGAGTTTGTAAAATCAGAATAGTAATCTTTGTTTTAACAAATTTAATCAAATTTTAGAGGACTACAATAAATTTCCGCATTATTCCTCATGCTGTCAGCCAACCAGGAATGACAGGGATTTGGGCAGAGCATTAGTATAGTATAGAGGAGATGGCTTAGTCCTGTTGCAAATTCTTCTTAATGTTATAACTAATGAATGTTAATATATGGCAGAAAATAGCTTTCTTATTTGGTAAGGATAAGTAATCATAAAGGTAAAATTGTCTCTTTTATTATTTTGTAAGAAATGTGTTCTTCTAAAGGTTTTGTAGCTAAGATGCAGTATATTCTTATCTTGATGCCAGTTAACCTTTGGTTTTGGAGGGTTTTTGTCTTGATTTTCCAGGAAGGACTATCATTCGGATGCTCAAGACCCATTCTTGACTAAATAAGAGGACCAGATAGTATATATTAAGTGTATAATCGACTTAATCCATGTCTAATCACCTAGCAATGTATATTAACGAGATCATGATTTTAAAAGATAAACAATCTCGGGTTTTTTCAGGACGTGGGTATGCCCATGAAAATATGTACAAACCTCGATAGTTATCGAGTCGTGGGTATGCCTACGGGAAATATATATATTTAAAAATCTCAACAAGTGTTGAGTCGTGGGTATGCCCACGTAAATTTTGTATAAGGACAGGACCTATGGTCCCGGGCAAGGCTGGAGGTTTTCTCAATCCCGCTCTTTCCTACCAGCGCCTGCAGTGAGCGGGGTCACATTGAAAAATTATTATTTATTTTAATAAAAAACTTTATAGGGCTTCGGCCTTTTACTGATAAAAAAAACAATTAAAAATACCATGAAACTACATTTTTTTATCAAAAAAATAATTTTAAAAAAAAAAACAATGGTACGTACCTAGAATTGGGAGAAAAATAGCTGAGGGGGTCGGCAGTAGCAGTTGAAATGGGCACCCGTACTCTGAAAAATGCGATCCCATTTTCCAAGTTGCTAAAATGACTTGGAAAATGGTTTAAACAAAAAAACAAATATATTTAGAAAACAAGCACCCGATTTTTTAAAAACAGGCACCCATTTTTTAAAAATCTGGTGCCCATTTTGCTTTGGGTACCTGATACAAAATGGGCACCTGATTATTAAACAGGTGCCCATTTTTTAAATACGGATCGGGCTCCCGAACCTAAACGGGCACCAGATTTTTAAAAATTGGGTGCTCGTTTCTTGTGCCAATTTTTTTTGGCCGTGAACTTCTACGCAATTGGCACTCAACTTTGTGCATCGACCCTCATGGTTCCTTAGAATGCATTGCTTGCACAAGGGATTTAGGATCCCATATGTATTTTGGAATTTATTTTTTCTCAATGGGCCTTTGTGGGATTTTAGACATTTCTTTTTATTTTTGAATATTAGTTGTTACTTGTTGATTAGACTAGACATGTTGCTCCTTGTTTGCATATGGATTTACAAAGTTATGCATTTTATGTTTGGATTCCAAATTACTTAAAAAAAGAATGTGATTTATGGATGGATATGAATGATATGGAGGCCTTTTGGATGGGTGAAAGGTTATAAAATATGTGTTCCTTTTTATATCTTCATGTGGGAAATGGTATGTGGATTATGAGCTAGTCGATGGAGTAATATATGGACCTACGATGGATGGAAGGGATGAAGGGGATGTTACCATAACTAATAGAAATGTTGAAGATTGATTATCTGATAGTGATGATGATGAAGACCGACCAAGATAAGAGGAATACATGATAGTAGAAAGGTTGGATCAGTTATTGTCTTTTCATTGATGTCAAGCAATTGATTTTTGGTTTATATTATATCATCATATCATTTGATAATGATATAAGTTGCATGAGTTCAGAAGAAGAAGAAATGAGATGTTGAGAAATTTAAGAACATAAATGGACAACTGATATAGATCGGACAATGATTAGATTATGTTGATATAATTGTTTTCTATCTAACATATGATTATGTTAAGCTGGTAAAGCATGGTGGTTAAGGTTTGTCAAATCGATAAGTTAAGTTGTTTTGGCTACCGAGAAGGATATGTCACTCAATAAAGGTAAAAGGTAAAAATAATTAACTCGGTAGAGGAAAAGGAACCGAAGGCACCAAACATCAAAGAAAGGTTTAGGAAACGAGTGAAGTAAACCAAAATTCAAATGGATGACACCAAGTCAGGAACAAATATTAAATAAGGATTGAATCGACATTTAATGATTATATATGATGAGTTGGATGATCATGATGACAAGGAGAGTTAGTTACAAGAGATCTACAGATAGGAAAAATCAAGGTGAAGATCTACGACAAGATCTAAGCGAAAAAATAAATTAAACAAGTTTCAAGGAAAGTTCAAGTTCCTAGGTGAAAATAAAATGTGTTACCGAGATCCAGATTCAAGGTATAATTAATTGGAAGACTAAGATTGACTAAAGGAAAATGAAATAAAGGAGATTAAGAGGAAAAAATTGTCTATATAAAGGATCGATTTGTATGAACTAATGGATGGAAAACTAAATAGTTGAACAGTCACGGACTGTTGCAGTGAAGAAGGAATAGAGAGATTTCGAGTGGAAAAGAAAGATTTGATGAAGTGTTGAAGCCAGTGAATAATGAATAATTGAAGTGTGAGGCCTATCCCAGTCTATCATAGCTTAGCACCTTATTTCCCTATTTTATGCTTTCTATTGATACTATTTTGAGACACTTGGACTCTTTGAACACATGTTATTTTTGAGGATCTATCTCGTACTATGTTATCAATACATTATGATTTAGATGCATACCTATTCAGGCGATACCCTATGTTAGTTAATACATTTTATCTACATGGTTAAGTTTAATAATGCATTATGATGAATATACATGTTAGAAAATATCAGGATGTAGAATGATTAAAAATTAAGTTTATGCATATGTATTATATGCAAACATTGTTTAATTACCAATGAGTCATTTATGCAAATGTAAGTGAGTGTGTGTGTTACATTATGTATCTTATTATGTTACATGTTGATTTATTGAACCTATTGATGTGTGTAATGAGTGTGCAAAAAAGTTGACCATGGTACTAAAATGGGGATTTAGGAATGGACCTATGTATACACCATAATGCTAAGGTCATATCTATGAAGAGACATAGACCTCATTGTAATGTGTTTTATTCATGAAAGTTATGCATGGTTTTATTTAATTAAACTTGTAAATTTTTAAATAGGGCATGCCTAATGTAATTATGTTGTGTCACTTGACACATGTGTCCTTTTGAGTTGGCATGGCTAGTAAATGTAACTATGGTAGACCTAGCTTTAACCTAGAGGTTGTTAGGATTAACAAGGCAGAAATAACAATTATGTGCAAATATAACTAATATCAGAAAATAATAAACCACATAGAATAGAAAACAAGACACATAGATTTAACGTGGTTCACCCAATCCCTGGGCTACGTCCACCAACAACAAGTCCAATATTATTATTATCCAGTGATTACAACCTGATTACAATCCGTAATCCCTTACAGCCTAATTCTGTCGCAAGTACTAAAATCATACATAATGAAAATCCCTAACCCTAAGCCATATTATACAATATTTTCCCGCTTTAGGGTTAGAATGAGTTATAAGTAGTCAGCCCAAATAATCAAAAAGTAGTACAGTACTTTCCTGATTAGTCACCACAAGATAACAGAGGTTACCTAGTGTAGTACC